>OVBA01005207.1:0-20656 GCA_900406435.1 Lepidium aucheri
TCTATTTCTAAATATTTTACCGCGCTATTGCGCGGGTACAAAATCTAGTATGATTAATTTGAAAAGTTGATGTATTAATATGAAGTTTCAAAAAGTTTAGGGCACAAAATAATTAGCCGAAAAGTATAGGTTTTTCCGGTGAGAAGAAAATAAGTAGAGTGGAGAATAATGAGGCAACCCAAGTTAATTTGATGTCTCAATACCCTTTCATAATCTTTAAGAATCACCAAAATTTTTGAAGTCTCTTCTTTGTTTACCTCACAAAAAAAATTAAGTATCATCTGTGAACAACAAATGAGACACCAGAGCACTAAATAGAGTTATAGAAACATCATTGTTCTCCTTGTTATGTTTCGTTTTCCTTTAACTTTGCCAATAAGATTTATATATAAATATGGAGATAATGTTGTACATATCTGATTGTGTTTAACACAAATTGAACTGGCCTTTTAGACACTCCAAACATTTTAGAATATTTTGTTCATTTTAATTTTGAAATATTTTTAGATAAAAAAATAATTTTTACAAAGAAACTTTTCCGATCCGAGTTCCACCGTCATGTATGAGGAACATACGGTAGTATCTGATCCAATTTAGATATCTTCATGAACAATCAACTAAAGAAAACAAATTAAAGAGATTCATATATTATTTTGACCCAAAAAAAAGAAAAAGAAGATTCATACACTGAATCAAATCTATATATCTAGAAAATACCAAAACAATCTAGAAAATGCCAGTAAAATTTACTATATGTGCTATTCTTTATGCTATATACAAATAATATCATCATTTTCATACGACAAATAAATAGAATAAAATTTTAAATTAAAAACAGAAAAAAATGCTTATGATTTTATTCTATTTATTTCTGAGTGTAAAATTTTATACTAAAATAGAAAACTCCACAATCCATATATAAATAACTAATGACAACACAAATAACAACATTCACAATTAACACACAACATTCAATTTTTTATAATATTCTTTGGAGATCCCAGAAACAATGGAGAACAAAAGAAGAGTGATGTTAGCGACAATGATGATAGTTATGGCAATAGGAAACCTTCTGATTCAGACAGAAGCTCAAGCTTCTACATGTTTAGGTTGTTTTGTGACTTGTCCGTTTGAACATGGGTTCCCAGGTTTTTTGATATGTCCAATTGAATGCTTCATGAAGTGTTTGGCTCCTCATTCAGAGATGAGTTTAACTGAGAATACTAATCATAATGATTATTACTGCAAACTCGGTTGTGCTATCCATCATTGTTCTCCCCTTTATTCTCCCAAGAATCTAAGTAAGTTTTTATTTTTTTAAATATTTAACTATAGAGATCATGGTTTTTCTTATAACACAAACGCAATTTATATAATAACTATATGAATATATTTAACTTAATAATGGATAACCATAGAGATATACCTATTTACTAATGTTTTGTTAACGCCAAAAATTTAACCATTACGAATTTTATTTAAAGTTTACTAATGATTTGTTTTGTTGTTTGTGATATTAACAACAGATGTCGACAAAGTTGGGGAATGCATGGGTTCATGCTCGGATAAATGCTCTGCCAAAAACTAAAAACCAAACCGATTTAACTATTATTATGGTAGTGATAAAATCAATGTTAGTATTTCACTTCCAAATTATCCGTCACGTGTAGAATTTAAATTTTATGCGTACGTTGTGCTTCTTGATAATGTAATGAAAAAGGTAGTTGCACCTAAATGACATCCGATAACTCCGATTAAAAACCGGATCAATCATTTGTGTACCATAACATTCTATTTACATGATTTGTACATAGTCAGAGATGTAAGGAAAGAAAGAACCAGAATCAGATCAAATCCAACCATATGTGGAGAAACCGTAGCTTGAGGTGACTTGTAGCTTGGACAACGCCCATGTAAGTGTGTGGGCTAAAAGGTCTGAAGCTGGTTTTGTCAGAAAGCTCGACAGAGTGTATTAGTAGTTGTCAGGTTAGAAGAATGTTGCTGTTCAATGGGGTTATTAGTGGGACTACAGATTCTGATTCTCTTTGGTTCTGAGATCCTCACGTTGGAGATTGCAACAACGAGCACATCTACCACACCGCTCTCATCTTCTTCCTCCTCTGTGTTGGAGAATGAATCAGTCGGTGAATCAGGTGCTGTCTTCTTTTCTCTGTTAGCTCTGTTTGGGTCAGTTTTCTCTATGGGACTGCGGTTCTGGAGGCATGGCAGAGATCCTGCTTGACTCTTATGCTTCGACTTGATACACATCGTCTTGAGTGTCCGGTCTGTGTAAAAGAGTATCCATGGATGCCCTGCAACAAAAATGGAATATTAAGTCAGGTTAGCCTCGCTGCAGATAAAATTAAGGCTAAGTATCAAATATAGACGAACAAAAGATCCAGCAACACTACACATTAGAAATAGGCATTTGACGTCCATAGTGCAATTATACAAGCTGAAACAGACTAAAAGGCTTACTTAGCACTTCATCCGCCGTGATTCGGGCAGATTCTCCCCTTGTTAGCATTCTACCCAAGAGATCACGTGCAGGTTTCGACACAGACTCCCACACTCCCGAGTTGAAATCAAGCTTCACGTTTTTGATTGCTTCAAATATGGCATCCAATGAGTCTCCCTTAAATGGGAGTACACCAGACAAGAGAGCGTATAAGAGGACACCTGCACTCCAAATGTCGACTTTCTCTGAATACTTTTCTGAAAGAACTTCAGGTGCAACATAAGCTGGACTTCCTGCCAATCCTGAAAGTGTTTGACCTGTAAAAACCAATCAAGAAACATGTAAGTAAAAACTCAATTAAGATACAGAGGAAAAGTAAAACTCTTATATGAAGAAGAAAATGTCAATTGTTAATTAGAGGAACCACAACTTGTCAAGTAATGAAAACATAACCAATACTTAAATCAGAAAACGTAAAGCATGTGCAGCAACTATCTACTTCTGTCATGGAAGACTAGCTTTCTTCATCAAGAAAAAGAACTCATTACTCTAACCAGGAATTGCACGTTTCAGAACAATTAGATTTCATACAGTAATGTCAGATTTCGAGTCACATATGTTTCTTCACCAATACTGTTAAGACACTGTTGCCATGTCAACTTCCTTATTCACAGAATCAAGCCGCTATGACCAATTTTTTTATTAAGACACAAGATATCACTGCTCTGACAATTAGCATTTAATCACACACACAAAAATACTTAGGAATTATTAATGTCGGATATAGATACCTTTTGAAATTCTCATGGCAAGACCAAAATCAGCTAGTTGTATCTTCCCAGCAGCTGTTAAGAGAATGTTCTCTGGTTTTACATCTCTGTGCACAACTCCCATCTCGTGGCAATAACTAATGACTAGCATGAGGTCCTTGAATATGTTAGCTGCTCGCTGTTCAGAATACCTACCCTCCTTGACCATCTGATCAATCAAGCGTCCACCCGAGCACAGCTCCATCACAAGATGGAAACAATCTGACTCTTCATATACAGCATGCAATGTGACAACCCGGGGATGACCAGATAAATGTTGCATTATCTCAATTTCCCGATGAACTGTCTCCTCCCCCTTCTTCAGAGTTTTACAAGCAAACTCAGTCCCGTTCTTCCTAGACTTACAGATCCTCACTGACCCGAATTTCCCTTTCCCAATATTTGGACCTAAAACATAGTCATCATGTATCTTATTCTTCCTACCAGTCTGCGTGGAAACATCTATGCACCCTATCTTCCTCTTCAAACCTCTTCCTGATGAAATCAAAGATGATGCACCACAAGGCGGTGCAGTAGCAACACCCGCAATTCGTCTCTTAAGGGAACCAACAGACTCGACAGCATCATTCTCCTTGCACCGCTTCTTTAGTCTAGCATAACCCTCTAGTGAAAAATGCGACCTGAAGTTGGATGACCGTGACGCAGTCGTACATGATAAATCCTCTGGTAAGTTCTCCCAACCCTCAGTTTCACTACCTTTCCGCTTCTTCCTCATCAAATCAGCAACAGATCACGAACATCCGTATTCTTCACATAAGAAAATAAGGGATGTTCTGCAAAATTAGAACAGACAAATCAGTCATGAAGCAACTACACAAATACTACGTCATAGACCCAATCAAAACGATAGTGAACAAATAGAGTGAAGAGCCAATTTCCAGTACATCAAAATAAAATAAAAAAGAGTAAAACCAAAACTTTACCCCAACAATTGTACGGATGTGTACATGACTTCACCAGTACAATTTAGGAAAGCAACGCAGAGAAAAGTGAATAAGGAAAAGACACAGCTTCAACGACTCAGAAACTCCCCACAGATTTTCGCGCGAAACCCATTACTTTCCCCAGAATAAAGAAGCAGAATGCTAGATCGAAAAGCAATAAAAACTATACTCAACACCTTAATCAAAGCACAAAAAAAGGATCAATCTTAAAAATTGAGGAAGATAAGGAACCTCGAAGGCGTTGTTTCACGGAGGCTAAGCCGATCAAACGAGACTGATGGGACCTAATGGAGCGAATCGAGGCGAAATTGATGATAAATCAAAGGGAAAATACTAGAACAGGATCGGATCCTGGGATGTAAAACCGCAACGAAGATCGAAGCGGAGAAACCCTAGCAATCACGATGAAGCAATATTTGGGGGAAAATAAGCTAAGCCTGAATCATGCAGATCTTCGTTAAGAGGCTACAAATAACAAAACAAAGATTGTGTGTGATATTTCTATTTATATAGACCTCTAGACCGGCCCGATAATGTGAGCAAACCGGTTTTAGCTTAGAACCTTCTATTAATGAAGGGTTTATCTCCGATTTTGTTAAATTTAATTGACCCGAACTTTTAGTAAAAACTTTTAACAGACATTTGAAACTATCTAGACTTACCCAGTCATTTACTCAAACTTTTTCTTTACCATAAGTCATAATTACAAATTAGATTAGTTTTTATCGGATGCTCCCAAATGGACAAGTAAGTTTTTTTTATTAAATTAAACATTTTTTCTCCATATATAATTATCCTAGATATATATTGGTTGCGAAAAAATGTTCAACCAAAATGTACTATTAGTTGATATATGAAAAGAAATTATAAGTAAAACTAAACATACAAATAAAAAGGAGTAAAAAAAGTCGTCTTAATATATAATACAGCTAAAAGGACCAATTTTTATGGCATACTGTTGAAAATTTGTATCAGAGTTAATAAACAATAATAAATAAATAAATATTCATTTTAGGTGTTAAACATAGACCACGGTCCGACGTTGACAAGTCAGACCATTACAGTATTTTTGGCTCAGGCGAATCTGGCGATTCGGTTGTGTCCTAGTTTCTGGAAAATCCTCTACAAAATAGCTACCAGTTTTCTCTTTGCTTATTATATCATCTAGTAACGTATCTTCTGGGATGAGAGATAGTCTTCGGGAAATTAATGGAGTATAATAGAGGAAACTTGATCATCTATTCACCATTTAAGCTATCATAGCTTTACTATATAAAAAGAATAGGAGAATCTCGCATGGAACAGATACATTATGAGAAAATGTCATTTGGAAAAAGAGAAGAGATACCATTTTGAAAAGATGTTAAGACAAAAGGATAAACCATAACGCTACATGTAAACATAACAAAGGGTTAGCTATTAAGTCGGAGTAATCCTGAAACGCTCAAAGAACGTTTCAAAGTATTAGTGATCAATTAGTTTTAAAACATGTTTAGTTTAGTAGACCATATATTGGCACACATAACTAACCTTTGCTAAGACATTTTTTGAGTGTTAGCCAAGCCTAAAAAACATTTTCAGTGCTCTTAGGAAATGATAAAATACACCAAACCAGCTAAGAAAACATAGCTAGGAAGTTTTTATCCAATTTACCACTCCATAACATATCCAAAACCATCTTGATAGTTGAAGCATCTGCTGAGTGTATGAGAAGATCTTATTGATTATACTCATTGTACAAAGGGCAATCTTATACAAACTACAAGAATGATCTAGAAAACTATACAAAGGGAATGTTCCATATATGACTAGAGAGAATATTATGATTGAGCATGATTGACGTAATCTTCTCCTTGACACGCTCCCTCAAGATGGAGGGGCTCTGCATCTCCAATCTTGCCTAAGAGTTTGATGAAACGCTGACGTGACAATGGTTTGGTCAAGACATTAACAAGTTGATCTTTTGTGTGTACATGTATGACACGTAAAATGCCTTGTTGAATTTGGCCTCTTATGAATTCATAGTCCAGCGCGACATGTTTCATACGTGAGTGAAACACCGGACTAGAACAGAGAAATGTAGCACCAACATTATCGTAGTAAATGACCAGTGAAGATTGTATTGTGATCCCCAATTCAATCAAGAGGTTGCAGATCCACCTTAGCTCAGCTAATATGTTTGCAACAGCTCTTTATTCAGCTTCTGTGGAAGAGTGAGCTACTATCGTTTTTTTCTTGTCTGACCATGATATTGGATTGGCACCGAGGTAGACGATATAAGCATTAGTGGAGATAAAGTCATGGGAGTCTTCGGCCCAGTATGCATCAGAGTAAGCGTGGAGACATATTTGTGGTAGCGGATAGAAACAAACCATGTGAAGTTGTTCCAGAGAGATATCAAAGAATGCGCTTTGCAGCCTGCCAATGATTTATGGTAGTCTTATGCATAAATTGAGACAACCTGTTCACCGCATATGCAACGTCTAGGCGAGTGAGTGCTAGGTACTGTAAACTCCCTATGAGTTTGCGATACTCGGTCGGGTTTGATAGTGATGTTCCTGATGTGAGAATCAGTTTCGGTGATGTTGCCATCGGAGTACTGGTTGGTTTGGCATCTTGCATTCCATACTTGTTTAGTAAATCTAGGATATAGCGTCGTTGGGATAGGTGTAGGCCCATAGATGTTCTATGAGCTTCAACTCCTAAGAAGTATTTGAGTTCTTCTGGATCCTTGATACTGAATCTGGTTGCTAAGAGATTTAGTATGGACTTAATTGCTTCTTTACAGTTTTCTGTAATAAGGATATCATCAACATAGACCAGAAGGTATATAAAAGTTGTTTTGTGCAAGCGAGCGAGTTGATGAATCCAAGTGAGAGGAGATACTCTTTTAATTATGTGTACCATGTCCTGGGAGCCTGTTTCAAGCCATAAATAGCTTTGTTCAGTTTGCAAACGTGTTGTGGGTAATATGGATTGACAAACCCGAGTGGTTGTTCCATATAAACTTCCTCTGTCAACGTTCTTTGGAGAAATGCGTTGTTGACGTTAGTTGTTGTAGGGGCCAATTCTGAGTAACAGCGATGTCCAAGACAAGGCGGATTGATGTGGATTTGATCACCGGACTGTAAGTCTCTGTGTAATCTCTGCCATGTTGTTGAATGTAGCCTTTTGCAACTAGTCTGGCTTTGCACCTGTCATGTTTACCAGTCGATAAGAATTTTTTCTTGTAAACCCTCTTACAGCCTATGACGTTTTGATTTGGTGGTCGTGGAACCAGATTGTAGGTTTGATTTTTGGCACAAGCTCCAATTTCATCTGACATTGCTCCTCGCCATCTCTTGTCTTTAAGGGCTTGAGTAAGAGTTCTTGGTTCTGTTGGTGTTGTAGTTTTCATCTTGACCATGAGACTAATTTTCTTCTTTGGCTTGAGAATACTATTTTTCTTTCTGGTTTGCATAGGATGAATGTTCAGGGCGGTTGTATTTGGAGGAGGAGAAGTAATCGTTGTAGGCTGAGAGTTTGTTTCATTTTTGGGCTGAGTTGGACCTGAATTTGGCGAGCTTGTACTAATTGTGGTGGAGTGAGGAGTTTCATGTTGTGGACCTACAATATCATCTCTTATCAAATTTGATCAGATTCTTGGTTGTCATTACTTGGGCCTTTAGAAGTTGGGCCTCTTTGAGTGGTTACATTATCTCTTTCCTTGTGCATTAATGAAGTAGTTTCTAGAGATCTTTCTTGTGACAAATTCTGGATTGAACATGAAATCGAATGATTAGTTGGTGTAGGTGCGGCCAACAACGGTGGTATGAGTGGTGATGATTGGTGTATTTTGTCAATGGTGGTTGTTTCTACTTGGTTTTGAAAAGGTGATACGGCTAGTGGTGGTGTTGTGTGAGTACGGAAAGGGAATGTTGTTTCATCAAATTTGACATGTCATGAGTTGTAAATGCATCCAGTTGTAGGTTTAAGGGACAAATATGCACTTTGAGTAGGACAATAGCCTATGAAGACACACGGTGTGGAGCGATGATCGAGTTTGTGATGTGCATAGGGGCATAGCCATGGGAAGTAGAGGCACCCAAATGTTTTTAGTTTGATGTAGTTGGGCTTGGTTGAGAAGAGGTTCTCATATGGCGTCAGCATCGAAATTATAGGTATTAGAAGACAGTTGATTAGGTAGACAGCAGTAGAAAAAGAGTAACTCCAATATAATTGCAGAATTCCACCATGTGTGAGAAGTGAGAGGACTATCTCCATTATATGATGGTGCTTGCATTCAGATATGCCATTGTGTTTGGGGGTGTACGGTTGTGATGTTAGATGTGATATGCATGCAGCTGTGAGTAATAGGCGTAAGGCTAGAAATACTCCTCCATTATCAGTATACAATGTTTCAATGCGGCTGTTGAACCGATTTTCCACCAATGCTTTGAATGGTATGAACACTTCTTTTGTTTGTGATTTTAGCTTGAGGGGGTAGAACCACATGTATCAGGTGTAGTGATCGACAATGATTACGTAGTATTTGTAATTATCGATGGAGGTAATTGGAGACGTCCATAAGTCTGAGAATATGTATTCGAGAGGTCTCGTCCATAAGTCTGAGAATATGTATTCGAGAGGTCTGGTTGAGTGGATAGTATTTTGAGAAAAGGGAGCTTGTGTCTTTTATTGATGGAACAATCATTGCAAAATAGACTTTCAGAAACAGAAGAGCATGGTGAAGAATTGTTGGAAATAACTAATTCTACAATGTTTGGAGCTGGGTGACCGAGTCTGTTGTGCCATGATCTGAAGTTTGTGCTTTGAGTAGTGGAAGAGAAGAAGGCTGACAGGATGGGTAATGATACTGGTCACTCATACAAACAGTCTTTAACTTTGCCGTGCAGCAACTGGTCCCCCGACTTCAGATCTGTCACCTGAAAGTGTGAGGGGAAAAATGCAACAGAAACATTATTGGCTTTACATAGGTGGTAAACTGAAATGAGATTATTGTGTATATGCGGTACACAGAGAACACTATTGAGGAGAAAAGGACAATCTAAAGAGGGAAGAGATAATGAACTGGTATGTGTAATGGATAGACCAGAACCATCACCGATTAGCACAGCATCATCACCATGATAAGGCTGGTGCAGGGATAGGTTGTTTAGATCATTGGTGATATGGTGAGTGGCACCACTATCAAGGATCCAACTGTCAGGAGTCGTAGGTGCAGGAATAGCAATGTTGGTTGCAGGTTGCCATGGAGTTGGTGGTTTATTCGGGCTGGTGAGAATGCCAGCATATTGTGGACATCTCCTTGCGTTGTGGCCGAAGGTTCCACACAGCTGACACTTGCCTTGGTAACCACGTGTTTGACAAGAATCAGAGCTGAAGTTAGAGGCATTTGAGTCTCGAGCACCAGACCATGTGTTGTTATTGTTGTTGTTGTCGTTGTTGTTGTTATTGCCTCTTGTGTTGCTGCGATTTTGATTGTTTGGGCTGCGAGTGGTTGTAGGATTGGCTGTGATGGGAGAGATAGTTGAATCTGCGATGGAGAGGAGTGCTGCTTCTCGATTAAGAAGCTTCTCATGGATTTCAACGAGCGATGGTGCAATGTCTCTGCCTTCGATTTGGTCAATTACAGATTTTTACTCCTCAAGTAAGCTAGCAAGAACATGTTCCACCTGATCTTCGTGGTATATGGGTTTCCCGAGAAGAGCAAGTTGGTCAAAGCGTGAGGTGAAACCTTGTAGGCAGTCGTCAATTGTCTTAGTGCCTTTAGTCCATTATTTGAGTTGTAGCCGGAGCTGTTTGACATGACCTATGTTGGGTTTTGCGTAGGTCTGAGCAAGCGTAGTCCAAATGTCGGAGGAGGTTTGAGATATGGGCACTAAGAACTGAACAGGAAGCGAGAGTGCACGAAGTAGGCTGCTGTAGAAGATACGATCCTGTCGTTTCTAGAGAGAAAAAATAGGGTTCAAAGTGGAGACATTATTTGTCTGAATTGTTGGGTTGGGAGCCGAAGATCCATCAAGATGTCCCGCAAGGGCATAGCTGTCTAGGAGGGCTTGAACTTGGAGAATCCATGTGAGATAATTTGCAGATGTGAGCTTGGTAACATTACTCATGTTGACATTGAGCAGGGAAGAGTTTGTAGTGTCAATGACATCAGCGGATGAGGTGGACATGATGAATGAAGAGAAGAAGATACGGAGGAAGCGACATAATTTTTTTTTCTTTTTTTTTTCTTTTAAAGTATTAGGATTTGCTCTGATACCATGTATGAGAGAAGATCTTATTAGTTATACTCATTGTACAAAGGCAAATACTTATACACACTACAAGAATGATATAGAGAACTATACAAAGGGAATGTTCCATATATGACTAGAGAGGATATTATGATTGAGCATGATTGACGTAATCTTCTCCTTGACACTGAGAATCCACAACTCTTCAATTCTTCAATAAATTTAGCTGATGTGACTAAGTCAACCATCTTGGATATGTGCACGGATCATTGTATTGTATATACAATCGTTTGGCGCATTCCCTTCTTTCTCTATTTTTTAAGTAAGATGTTTGCTTCAGAGAGTGACCCTTTCTTACATAATCCTAAAATCATTATGGTGTATGTCTTAATATTAGGGTTCAGTCCTTTAAAAGGTAGAATACAAAACAAATTTCATGCATCTTCCACCTTTCCAGTCTTGCACATCCCCTCAATGATAACTGTATACATAACCAGTATCAAGATCTATCTTACTCTTTTGCAAATTCTCAAATATTTCCAATGCCTTTTCAAGCTTCCCATTGTCACACAAGCCATCAAGCAAAATATCATGATAACATCAGGAAGTGTTGGAATTAGAGTGAGAAAACAGAGATTTGCTACTCTATAATTTGATCAATAAGATAAGAAGAGACAAGAATTAGACTGAATAATACTCTCATTGATAAAAAACAGATTGCAAGGTATTTAGCATATATAGCCATACCTTATAAACTGAAACACAAAGAACTTGAAACAACAAAAACGTAACAGTAAACTTAATGACAAAGACGTAGTGGTGATAGTGGAGTCATTAACAATGTTAATAATAGTCTACTAACAATTTATTGCTTAACAAGTAACTCACATACGTTTTTGGTTTGAATCATTTACTAACATCCTCCCTTGATTCAAACCTGCAAACTCCAAGTCTGTCTCTGAAGGAAACAAATTTCCGAACTACCAAAGCCTTTGTTAAAATATCTCCATTTTGCTCCTTAGTGGTGTAGTACTTCACTTTGATGGATCCTTCTTTAACCAAATCTCTGATGTAGTGAATCTTTGTCTGAATGTGCTTGGTTCTTCCATGAAAAGCTGGATTCTTTGTCATTGCAATTGCTGCTTTGTTATCACAGAAAATTTCAGTCTCCTTTTGTTGCTTCTGACCAATGTCCTCTTGAATTGTTTCTGCCTCTTCCACGGCCAGATCCATAACCATTATCGAAGTTCTGCTATGAACTTTCACCTTTCACTTGAAAGGCTTTCTCCTCTGTCTTCTCGACCTTCTTATCAAGGTGATCCTCATGAGATAATAGAGAGCTCATCATCTCATCAAACGTGTTAGTGTTCAGATCGTTTGCCTCCATGATTGCGGGTACAATATACTCGAACCGAGAAGTCAAGCTTCTAAGCACCTTGCTCACCACCATCTCATTTGACATAGTTGCACCATATGTCTTCATTTGACTAACAATTGTGGATTATCTGCCAAGTACTCATATATAGTCTCCTTCTCCTTCATCACCAACGTCTCAAAACTGTGACGAAGAGTTTATAATTTCACTGTGATCACCTTCTGATCTCCTAGGTATTCATGTGATGTAGACACCGCTACAATCTGGGACAGAATGTCCTCCTCCAATGCTGATTGAATAAAGAAGAGTGCCTTAGCATCCTTCTTTATGTTTTCTCGTAACTGCTGATCGGGAACCTCAGGATTCGCATCCGTGAATCCATTCTCCACCAAGTCCCAAAGCTCTTGAGACATAAACAAAGTATTCATCTTAAGACTCCATAGGTGATATTTCTCACCCTTGAATAAGGGAACCAAAGCCTGCTGGTTTGATCCATTACCCGCCATCACTCACTCTTTTGTTTTGCTCACAAACGAAACCCAAAACAATAACCTATGCTCTGATACCACAATGTTGGAATTAGAGTGAGAAAACAGAGATTTGCTACTCTATAATTTGATTAATAAGATAAGAAGAGGCAAGAATTAGACTGAGTAATACTCTCATTGATAAAAGAAAAGATTGCAGGGTATTTAGCATATATAGTCATACCTTATAAACTGTTTATAAACTGAAACACAAAGAACTTAAAACAACGAAAACGTAACAGTAAACTTAATGACAAAGACGTAGTGGTGATAGTGGAGTCATTAACAATGTTAATAATAGTCCACTAACAATTTATTACTTAACAAGTGACTCACGTACATTTTTGGTTTGAATCATTTACTGACCGGAAGAACACCGCGTAAAAGCAATTTTTGGAAAAGTTCCTCCGCTATCTTTAGTTTTACAGATTGACAAAACCCTTGGACAAGAATGCTATAAGTAATTGTATTGGCAATCAATCCTCTCTTTGAAATCTCGCGGAAGAGTTTCATACCATCGTGGAACCTTTTCGCCTTAAAATATTATTTTAAGAGACTTGTAAGAGTCACAATATCAGGATGGCAATTATCCCTAACCATAAGATCCGACATCTTGTTGGCCTCATTAAGGCGATTCTGCATAGAATACCCATTCAACAACGAATTATAAGTAATATAGTATTAGGAGATATACCTATTGCGATCATCTCTTTGTACAACTCGTTTGCCTCTTCAAGCTTCCCTCTTTGACAAAACATCAATTAATACATTGAAAGTTATAAGGTTAGGAATGATTTTCCTACTCATCATACCCTTCAACAACTGTACACCATCATTCCATCTACCGGTTTTACAAAGACCCCGCACAAGAGAATTATAGGTAACAACACTAGATTTGATACCTTTCGTTTCAATTTCATTGAAAGACTGACTGCAGCGTCTATACATCCATCTCCACAGAGACTATCAATGATCGTACTGTAAGTAACTACATCAGCCTTAACATCTCTTACTTTCATCTTTCTGAGAAAATCTAATGCCAAAGAAGTATCTCTTGATTTACATATCTCATTGACAATCGAATTATAAGAAACCACATCGGATTGATATCGTTTCTCACCATTTTATCGACTAAACCCACAGCTTCCAACACTTTACCATGGAGGCAGAGTCCATTGATAAGAGTATTAAACGTGGTCGTATCAGGCTCATGCCCGAGCTTCATGACGTTTCCCAAAACAGAATAAGCGAAACGAGTTTTACAACACCGACAAAAACAATTGATCATAATATTCAAATTGTAGATGTTATGTGCAATCCAATCCCATTTGATTCCATTTGCTTGCAAAGAGCTAACACAAGACTTTCCTTCTGGCAATGGCACTAAACAATTTATTGAAATCAATGAGACTGGACGAGGAGGTCCTCTGATTTGATATCAACAGCATCATCTGATTTGATATCATTAATCCCACTTCTAAATCTCTCTCTAAAACAGACTTTCCCATCGCTAATAGCAGAAAATTCGCAGCTAGATAAGATGCCAAAAAGGGAACAGAGCAAATAAGTTCTAAGAGTATTTGTTTCCAATAGATGAGGCTGAACCAATGTCAACGCTTTCAGATTCGATCGCCTAATCATCTTCAACACAATCAATTCTTAAGTTGAGCTATTCGTTTCTTCTCTGTGACAGGTAAAAGAACCCTGCAAGGCTCTACAAACATCAATGAAGAAGGTTTGAACAAAAAGAATGAGACAAACTTTGCGAGAGGAAAACAAAACCCGGTTCAAAAATCTTTTCTCGATAAACGGTTCAATTTCACAAGATATTCATCAACCGGATTGTCTCTGGTCTACTCTTCGGTCGTTGGACTATAATAATTTAGTTCTTTCTAGTCACTTCTGCAACAACTAATTTGGTACTATAATTACATTAAAAATCAATTATTGCATAACAATTCCTATAAAATTCACGTTCATCATCATACAGAGTCGTTAACTATATACCACATTATCAACAAAAATAAAAAACTTATAACACATAAGTTATGACTTAAGTAACAAATAAGTTATAACAAGTGGTTTGGTTTTATAACCTCTGAATATTATAACAGTTACAACTTCAAAACTCAATTAAGTTACCAAAAAAAAAGGTTGGTAATCATAAGAAAAGCTCTAACAACATCACTGTCGAAGAAGGCTAAAGAAAAAAAAACCAGCTTTAACCTCTCACTAAACCGACTCCGATTAAAAAATTAAATCGGCATAAACCGGTCTTTACAGGAGCTCGGGTATACGACTACAGAGTCTAGAGATAAACCGCCTTTGGTATGTGTGCAATCAATCTGAGTCATCGAAAACTTTATCTTTGTAGATGGCTTTTTTGATTCCCGGACAACAAAATCTCCGGCGTGGTAGTGAATCCAGTCCCCTCGCTCGGTTAGCATGCATTGAGATGAGAAATATTGACCATCTTCGGTCCATAGTTGAAACCGAACCGGTTTAATATCCCAACCATGGACTTGCTCGGTGTTACAGACCCGTTGACCAAACCACTTACCTGACCGGCCTAATTGAAGCCTGAAGAAGATGCTGTAGGTTCCGGCCGGGAATGGGAAATCGATTTCCCCATTCACTTCGAACCACCAGGTTTGTTGGAGATAAGCTACAGATGAAAACCTGCAAGAAGCAATAACAATGGTTTACTTTCTTTAGAATTGCAGAAAACTTAGTCCATAGCAACACAAGAAAATCAACTTCAATTTTATTATCTTGATGAGAGAATCGCGAAAAGTTTGTATATGAAATTACATGGTCAACACACAGAATAAAGAGAACAAAACACACTTTTGAAGAGCTTTTGTTAGGCAATCGAACCAAGCACGTTACTAAAAAAAAAAAAGAAGCATACTTATTGAAAAACTTAAGAGAGTGATAGTTAAGCAATCAAAATCAAGCAGAGAAAATTCCGCAATGATCAATGGATCAGTAAAATCTCACCGAGATTCATCAGTAGGGATATGACTCCAATATCTACGATCATCAATGCCTGTAATGGATAATCCTCTAGCTGAGATTGATAGACAAACACCACTGGTTCGTTTATCTATCCATACCTTCTGCATAAATAGGATTCGTGTAAATACATATAACTCATTTTCTCGGAAAACAAACCGAGGATTCCCAATTGAAAAAAGTTGGTAATTTTAGAATAAAAATCCCAACTAATTTTGTACCTAAATGACCTGATTTTCAAGGAAAAGATACAGAAAGTTTAAAAAGCGAACCTTGGTGCCTTCATCAAAAGAGTTAATCCTGCAGAGACAAGCGTACATGTCTCTTCTCTGAATATTTTCCGGGAACCCACCAAGGATTTTCTCGAGAATAACCTTGTAATTCGGAGGAAGCTTCGATTCCCAAACGAAATCAGCCCAAGAAGCACCATAAAATGCACTATTGAGCTTCGAGAATCTACAGATCTCAACAGGATCCAACTTCTCAACAATCATAGCCACACAAGCCTCAGGCAAATCACCTAAACCAGGCTTTAATAACAGATTCCGATCCCTAAAACATGAGGACGACGACGACAACAAATCATTGTGAAGACTCGAATGACCCGCACCCATCAAAAGACGAAGAACAGAAAAACCTTAGAAAACCCTTTCCACGAGATCCAGAAATCTCAAAAGTGGTTTTAATGAAATATAGATTATTCCTTTTCTTGACCCTTTGAAACAAACTCGAGAAATTTCAAGACCTTCGTCGTGAAGTATGTATATTCTTCTTGGCACGGGAAAAGTTAAAAATCAAACTTTTACTGGAGAACAGAGCTTTAGAATAAAAGAAGAGAGGGTTTTGGTGGTGGGTGACGAACAAAGGTGTCTCTGAATGTAATTATGCGCGATTTAAGTTAAGATATTGGACGGTGACGCAAAAGGCAATCTGTATTCATCTTCTAATAAATATATAAATCCCACTATTTCGAGATATTCGTTCCTAGTTTTGAACGGTATTCTTGATTTAACGGTTTAATCAAAAGCCGTTGTATTAGAACGGGTGTTGAATTTACTTGTCTTATTAAAACCTCTTGTGTTGATATTAGGTCTAAATGATATCAGTGGAATTTTGTTGAATGTTAAATTTGGCGGAACATTTTTTTTGAAATCATGCAGAATTATTTAGATTTAAATACTAACAATTAGATTCTGCTGAATGTAAAATCGGATGAAATTTTTATTTTTTTGTTGATAATTAAATCGTCAGAGTATAATTCATAACTAAAACATGTCAAAAACCCATTTAATTTATCTTATATAGTGGGTTAAACTTCTAATACTAGATTTCTATACTAAAAAATATATCAGATTTCTAGTTACACTGAGTCTAAGCCAAAAGTAAATGAAATATAACAATAAATCTAAAATAGTATTCATATTTAATTATATATTTTATTTAAAATATTTATTATTTTTCAAAATGTAGAATTTTTTGTTATGAAGGGACCCCTGATTTAGCTAGGCACCAGGTATTGAGTTTGAATCTTATTATGTTTCAGTTAGATAACTTAGTCTATAGATTAGACTGTGCAGATCTAATGGTTACTCTGTTAACAAAATAAATATATAAAAATTTATCAAATGAATTATTTTTAATATTAATATATATATATATATATATATTAAGAATCTAAACTAATGGATCATTTTTAATATATTTATTATTTAAATACTAATACTATAATGCAATCATAGTGGAATTGAACAAATATATAGTTGTACACAACTGAAAAAAAAAAATTAATTGAGAAATTGTGCCATTCCACATTTTCCTACCAGTTACGGCTATTATTTATCTAATCTATCGTCTCCTTAGTGAGTTGTAACTTGTAAGAACAACATTAAAATACTACTAAATAATATATCCAAAATCCATAATGAGATATGAGATATTGGTTTCTGTTACACCAGACCAGATCCAAAATGTCAACGAGAATATGTTTATATTTATAAACATGGTGATCCCAATTTTATTTTAGTAACGTTTCCCACAGGTACTTGATCGTTGTGGATATCAAAATACGAATATTATTCCCTCATGCATATATATGAAGACGAAAATATTTAACATAAGTTTAACTATTAAATTCTTACTAATTTATGACGATATAAATGCCTGAAATTTCTCTTTTTACTCGATTACGACATAGTGCCGAGAAAGGAAGGAAAGATATTGTCAAATAAAATATCCAAAACAACTGGAAATTCATGAATACGTACTTGATTGGTCATAGAAAAAACGAGATGGTCAAAGCGATAAGGACATTATCGGAGATATATTGACGTACTTGGGAAATTTATATATTATTTGTTTTTCATTTTAATTTATTTTTGTGCTTGACCAAAATTGAAAAGAAAAAAGAACTTTTGTTCATAGTTTTTTCTTGAATGAGGTGTAACTCTGATTACTTTTCCTAAAAACAATAGAGCTTTCAGAACCATTTATTAGAAAATGGAAAAGTTAGCTTTCACCGAAAGTGTTTACGTTATCTAGAAACTTTTGAAACTAAATCAAACTGATTTTAGTTTTAGTTTTTAAATAATAACGAAATAAATAATACTAGTATATACGAATGAGCTCATAATTAAATCAAACAAAAAAAAAATCGAACTTATATTTTCTTTACTAGTTGAGTTACAGGCTAACCTAAGCGGAGGCCCATATTTAGGAAAGTAGCCCAATAGTCAACTTTTGCTTTTCGCTAATATTCCTTTTCTGGGCTCAACAATCGTATTCTAACGATGTCGTTTCAACTGTTGGCCTGCTGGAGACGTGAAGAATGAGTGATGCCGGAGATAAGTAGATAAATTAGGAAGAGCTTCTTTGTTTTTTATTCAAGTCGCAGATTAGAAAGAAAATAGATATAACGAAAACAAAAGAATTATATATGCATATACTGAAAATCGTAACCTTTATAATTACAAGAAACAAATACGCGATACAATTTATAAGTAAATATTATATACTTTGTTTGTGATTATGTAATGTGTAATTAAAGCTGGAGTGGACCGTTTGACAAGTGCAAAATCACGTGGTTTTGAAGTGCGAACAAAACAAATAAGCACTTTTCGAGTTATGAGCATCAATTTCATTATGCCTTTAAACAAATCTCACTATATAAAATTAACTTATATTTTGAGCCAAGATGAAAACAACTATATTATAATATCCTATAAAATTATGAGTTTCTAATTCAAAATTAATTAACAATAGGTGGAGAAATCCATATTCTTTATATACTATTTAAGTCTTATCTAAATTTCTGATATAAAATTTTCTCACACCTTTTCAAAACAATGGTATGTTTAGCTATTAATCTTGACAATAATTCATTATAAAATCAATTTCAGGTCATTTTCTCACATAAACAAATTTGTTCAAGAAAAATTTAGCACAATAGTTATAAATATAACTCTGGTTTTAAGAGGAAAGATAGGTAAAGATTTTGATCAATTCTAACAATAAGGAAATTACACTAAATGAACAAATGTTGGGTTGCTTTTTATTGCTTGTGTTCGAATGTCCCAAAAAGGGTCTTCCTCTAAAGAGATCTCCACCTCTATTTATAAAGCATATAGACGTTTAAAACTGATTTAAACTAAAAAAGATTACATTTCTGTTTAGATCCGACGTTATCTAAAAGTTCATTGCTAGATTTTCAAAAATTATTCATATCACAATAGGAAAATTTTCATATCTCTACTCATAACATGTTATCAAAATTCCTCATATTTTGAAGAGTTACTGAGAAGAAATTCTTCTGAGTTGATAATGAGTAATCGAAATGAGTTTTTAGTCAGTTTACCAAATTCAAGAGTTAGAATTCTTTGAATATCGATTGTTTCCCGTATACCAAAATGAAATCTCGGATTTACCTCCAACAAAAATGTTGCCATGCAAACTATATATATACGTATATACAGAATAATATATACATGATAAATAATGTATAATTCATTATTCCCAAGGCCACAAACTTATAACGGAGGTTTATTTGGTCATTGCTTACGTCGCCCACAATATTTAACGTCGCCAATCATATATCGCGATGTTGTATACTTGTTTGAATGCCAAGCTGTTGTGTTTTTTTTTCTTATTCTTTTTCTTATTGAAGTATATAATATTCATCTCTTGTAACACCATTAATTGTCTATAGTGTTTTGTGACCTATATGTTTAAATTTATTGTGTTCCGGGTTAATGGGTTATTACGTTTCCACCCGTAATGCAAGGTGAATCTTTTTATTTAATTAATTAATTATAGTGGATTATCTATGCTAACACAGAAGCTACTTTGACTTGTATTACGTAGCAGCCAAATTTCTTACGATCAGTACAACCAATATAACTTTGTATCAAACAAATTTTGAGTGTGTTTTTTTCATATAGAATAACGTAGTTGTTATCTAAATAATGAAGTGAATAACTTAAGAGTTAAAAGATAATTAATTAATCAATTGACTGACCTAATAAATTAAATATGCACCGTTCCTATAAATTTTATATTTAATTGTATGGTTCAAAATTAATTCTGGATAAATAATGGAAAAGCCGACAAGTCCAGTAGGACACTCGTGTTAACTGGTAAGTACCGTGGCTTGAAATAGTTAAATTAAAGGTATGATTCGATATGTGGCTCTTCCCCACGACTGACGTTTTACATTTATGAAAGGTCAAAGCCTAAGGGGGACAAACTGGCACGTACGACCAATACTGTCTTTTTCTATTTTTATTTTAACCTTAATTAGTTCACTTCTTTCTTTTTATATATCAGACATATATTGTTGACAACAATAATATTACCTTGTTGATTTAATAAAACACAACATTGTATGTATATATGGTTCAAACGGTGATTTGCACCACATACATCTATATCCGAGTGACAACAATGATCAATAATTTGATTTCTTTTAAGTTATTTTGATTACAAGTTGTCGAAATTTCACAATAAAAATATTAAAAATGTAAAGAGTTTTCCCCATGCGTACGGAGCAGACAATTTTAACAAACTTTCTCCACAATTCTCTCCATTCCTCATGTAGCTTCAATCAATCACCTTTGATCATTAACTGACTCGTATTTCTTTTTCTTTTTTTTGTATACGTTTTTTTATCTCTTATTTTGTATTTTGCACAAATCTCTTAAATAATAAAAGCATAACATTAATTTAAATACCGTGTTATATTATCTGTTTTGGACTAGGTTGTATTGTTACTAA
>OVBA01005208.1:0-20654 GCA_900406435.1 Lepidium aucheri
TGATTTAGAGCTTATTGAATCCGAAAATGGTAGGTAAGTGAGCATTTAGAGGTCACTTTTGGTTGTTAATGGTGGTTGGAAATATTGAAGACAATGTCATTGTTGTAAATAAGTTGTTTTGTCACAAATATTTATGTATTTTAAAGTGATTTTCCGAATTAAAAAAAAGGAAAAAAAAGTTAATGGCATGATTGAAATTATATAGACACACAAGGTTATTTTAGTAAAAATTTTGGAGAGAGAAAATTGGAGGTCAATCAAGAATTGAGTCATTTTTGAAAGAAGCCCTTATTACAAAGATACAGAAAATTTTATTGTTATGGTTTCATTAAAATAGAGATTTAGAATCTTTATTATATTATTACAAAGATACAGAAAATTATATTGCTAACTTGTACCTCTTTGAACAGCGTCAGTCAATCCTGTCATTTTTTATTATAATAAAGATATTTAAGTTAAAAATCATTTTATATTAAAATTAAAACAAATTAATAATATTATGTAGATAAAGATAATAATAAGAATTAGTTAAATGAACTTATATAATATTATCAAGAGATAATTTTTATAAAAATATTAATATAAAATATATGAATCTGTTAACGCTACAGTTTTATTATATATAGAGATTTGAATTAGAAATATCTCAATCCAATATTGTTTTTGTTGTTTGTTACAGTGTTGACCAATAACATTTAAATTATTGCTCTTATAAAAATCCAAACAAATTTATTTGTTAAAATAAACAAAATCATATTAATGTTCTTATCAAAATCTAAACAAAGATTTTTCTTAAAACCAACAAAAAACAAATCTTAAATGGTTAAAGATTTCTTTTTAAAACCAATGAAAATAAAATTTTAATTGGTCTTTTTACACCAACAAAAATCAAATCTTAATGGGTTAAAGTTTTTCTTTTTTAACAAACAAAATTCAAATCTTAATTGGTAAGAGATTTCTTTTTAAACCCAGCAAAAATCAAATCTTAATTGGTTAAAGTTTCCTTTTTAATTGTATGTATTTATTGAAATCAAATTAAAATAAATAATTAGTTTTTAAAAATATTTTTATCTAAACAAAAAAAAATTAATTAGTTTAAACAAATCGACCAATCATAATAAATCAAGAGATTTAAATTTTTTATTATAATATTACAGAGATACAAAATATCTAATTTCAACGGTTTTAATATAAAAGATATATCAATTAATTAGAAAATATTTTAAATTATTATAAAATCATTCACGTGAATAAATTATTAATAATATACCTTAAAATTATAAAGAACCATATCAATCGTTTGACCATGTTCTTTGGTGTATACCTTCCAAAGGTTTAAAATTTTGACTTTAATCCTCCAAGTTTTTTTGCTAGGTTTCAACGAAGAAATTTCAGAGAAAGACGTGATGAAGAAATAATAATCGAGAGAAAAAGAGTGTCAATTTTGTTGGTGTTATTAAATTTAACATGAGATGTCTCTTACACAGACTTCAATTAAATTTATATTCTATTAGGATTAGGAATATTTTTTGTTTGATTTTCTTTAAATATAAGGTACTTAGTTAGTTATTGAATTAATATACTTATCATAATTTAACAAACAAACAAAATCTGTTTAATTAAGAGAATCATATCATAATCTTAACAAACTTATCTCTATTTTAAAAAGTTTTAAAAAAATGTTTGGTTCAAACTTCAACCAATCAAGTTATGGCTCAAATTCAAGTACGACCAATCAAATCAAATTAATTTATTACTACAAAAAGACAAAAATACAACTGAATTATGTGATAGATTATCTAAACAAATTTTATTCAGATAATTTAATTATCTAATACAAATCTACCAATCATGGATTTTAAATCTCTATTATATTATTATAAATTATACGAATAATTCAACGCTACGATTTTATTATAATAGAGATTTGGTTAGTTATTGAATTAATATTCTAATCATAATTTAAATAACAAACTAAATCTATTTAATTAAAGATTATCATCATAATCTTAACAAACTATGGTTCAGCCAAATCTATTGAATTAATAAAATCTGTTAATTAAACCAATCAACTTCAACTAATTTGTCTTGACGAAATCTATCCAAATAAGAAACTAATCGAATTAATTATATATATTGAATCAAAATAATGAAATCTATTCTAATGAAATATCTTTAATTCAACTCATAAGGGAATCTATTGATTTGATTAAATTTATGTAGTTTAGCCAATAAAATTATAACAATTAAAGAAATATCTTTAATTCAACCAATAAAATTCATGTAGTTTAGTCAATCAAATCGTAACAATTAAGAAATTATCTTTAATTCAACCAATAGCAAAATCTGTTAAGAATCTTATCATAATCTATTTAATTGATTAAATTTATGTAGTTTAACTAATCAAATCTTTACAATTTAAATTTATTGATACAAAAAGACAAAGATATAACTGAATCATGTCATAGATTATCTAAACAAATTTTTATTCAGACAAATTAATTATCTAATACAAATGGACCAATCATAGATTTTAAATCTCTATTCTATTATTATAAATTAAACGGATAATTCAACGCTACGATTTTATTATAATAGAGATGATAGTAAGAGTAAATAAAACGTTTGCATTATTTCAATTAAAATTGGGCATAAAAGGTATTTCATTCAGCTGACCATTAATAATTTATCTATATAACTTATAAATGAGAATTTCATTTTGAACGTTATTTTATGCTAAGTTTAATATAAAAATAACAAGTTAGCAAATAATATTTATCTAAAAATAGTCTGACTTTTGGTAAAGTTGTAAGTATGTAACAAGTTAGCATAAAATAATGATTGAATGTTTATGTGGGGGTCATTGAGTTGCAAGCCCAAAAAAACTTACAAAATTCCAAGCTCCTTTGAATCATAACTATGTTAGGTGTTATTATTTTGGTTGAAATTAATGAGAATTCAAAAAAAAGGTAATCAGAAAAGAACTGAACACTTGGTTGGATTTCGTGGGCTGAAGACGTGCACGCAGACAGAACATAACCCTACTTCTCTCTCTCTCTGACTCACCAACTCTCTCTCTCTTCACCCACCGCACCTACCCCCAAAACACTTCCTTTTAACATCTCTCATTCCTCTGCAGATGATTCTCTGTCTCTTCCTCTGATTCTCAATCCTCTGTTTTCTCCCTCTATTCCTTTCACAATAATGGAAGCGTCATTGTTGATGAGATCGTCTTGTTGTTCTTCTTCGATTGGTTTTCTCGACCATCGACGTGAATTATCAACCTCTACACCCATTTCTACTCTTCTTCCATTATCCAAATCTTCCTTCACTGTTCGTTGTTCTCTTCAACAACCCTCTAATCCTCGCTCCGGAACTAGTTCCGTTCATGCTGTTATGACACTCGCTGGGTACAAAAACTCTCATTTTTTAAGATTCTTATGATGAAATTGAGCAAACCCTTTTGATTTTGTATCTTAAATTAGAAACCTTTTTTGTTTGTTCTTTCTTTGAATTGAAGCAATTCTTGGGTGTTCTTTAAACCCTTTCTTTGATGAAATTGTGTAACCACAAAGTTTATATTTTTAGATTCCCATTGTTCAATTTACATAACCTTTTTATGAATTTGAGGTAAAGTTTTTGTTTTGTTCTTGTTGATATAGATCGTTGACAGGGAAGAAACGAGTGGATGAAAGTGAGAGTTTGACTCTCGAAGGTATTAGAAACTCTTTGATCCGTCAAGAAGACAGCATTATCTTCGGGTTATTGGAAAGAGCCAAGTATTGTTACAATGCAGATACTTATGATCCTACTGCTTTTGACATGGATGGTTTCCATGGATCCTTAGTTGAGTACATGCTCAAAGGCACTGAGCAGCTTCACGCTAAGGTAACAGAATTAAGGAAACCTTAGTGAATTCATTCACCCACATTCTCTAATGATTTGGAACTTGATTATGTTATGACTCTTGATCAGGTGGGTAGGTTTAAGAGCCCTGATGAACATCCCTTCTTCCCAGACGATTTACCAGAGCCTATGTTGCCTCCTCTTCAGTACCCAAAGGTACTTTATTTACAAGTTTCACTTAGATCACATGAAAAACTGTCTTGTATCTTACTGATACGGTTGCTGAATTTTAACATATCAACCTGTAACGTTCTTTGAGCTGTTTTTCCAATGTTGTTTGTTACCAATTAGGTGTTGCATTTTGCTGCTGATTCAATTAACATAAACAAGAAGATATGGAACATGTACTTCAGAGACCTTGTTCCAAGACTAGTGCAGAAAGGCGATGATGGTAATTACGGATCAACAGCTGTCTGTGATGCCATATGTCTTCAGGTTCATGTTTTTTTCTCTTCTTTTGTTTGGTTTTAGGATCAAGGTTCTATCTATTGTAAAAGTTCTTGCCTCTTTTATTAGTGAATTAACTCCTAAAGTAATTTGTTGATGTCCATTGCAGTCCCTATCCAAGAGGATCCATTACGGTAAATTTGTTGCAGAGGCCAAATTCCAAGCTTCACCCGAGGCATATGAACCAGCCATCAAAGCACAGGTATCTATCCACTTCTTTATAGTGTTCACATAAGCACAAAACCTTAAGTTTATGAATTTTTGGTTTGTTATCTTGTCACTAAATGTGTTTCTTACCTTTGAAATTCCAACACACTCATTGCAGGATAAGGATGCTCTAATGGCTATGCTGACATTCCCAACTGTGGAAGAGGCAATAAAGAAACGAGTCGAAATGAAAACTCGAACATACGGACAAGAAGTGAAAGTGGGAATGGAGGAGAAAGAAGAAGAAGAGCAAAATGAATCTCCTGTCTACAAAATCAGTCCAATCTTGGTTGGAGATTTGTATGGAGATTGGATCATGCCCTTGACAAAAGAGGTTCAAGTGGCGTACTTGCTTAGAAGACTGGATTGAGAACAAAAGTTATGGCTTTTGGTAGTAAAGTTATAGATTTTTGGAATGTCTTTTTGGTTTTTTGACTTTACACATTCTCTGAATAGTATTGAAGAAGGTTGATTACCATGTTGCTCCAATGGTGTCCTTTATGTACATACATAAGCTTGAATTGTGAAATTCAAAGTGATAAGCTAGTTGCTCTTATTTGTTTTGATGATGTAATAATTGTAATTGTGTATTAGTGCCATGTATGATGATGATTGGCTTTTAAGTGTTTGTCATATAGTTTTGAAAACATTCAAATGTATCCAGAATTTCGCCTCAATATAATTGTTCCTGATTCAAGTATCAAAGTTCTAATTCTTCCTCGATTGATGCCAAAAATAAATTTCCCTCCACGCATTGTACCACGGTTCAATTTGTGGTAAGACATAGCATACCGATTGCACAATAAAATAAACCGAACTAATGCCCAACACATTCGAATACCTAGCCCAAATGAAAGGCAATTCTTCTTCTTCGTCGACATATAGTGTGTACCCTAATTGAGGTAAGAATTCGCGAAATTTCTTCTAAGAAGTCCAAGTTGTATCTTTCTCTCATCTCTGCCTCAATATCCTCTATACTTGGACCTTCTCCACGCTCTACCACTTTAATATCGACGAGATCTATGGTCAATTTCTTGTTGTCGTTCGCATAATCTCTCCTCTCCTCTTCGATTTTTTTCTTCACGATTTAGGGTTTAGATTTCTTTGTATTTGGTTGTGGGTTATGTCTAATCGAATCTCTAAATGGGTTATTAATCGATCAATTACGGTTTACTTATGGGTTATGCACGGGTTAGTTGGTCAATCACACTAATTTCGGTTTAGTTTATGGATTAAAACCATTAAATCATGATTGGGGAGAAATATATTTTTGGCATCAATCGAGGGAAAATTAGAACTTTGGGATTACATCCGAAGCAATTATATTGAGATGAAATTGTGGGTACATTTGAATATTTTCGAAACTATCGATGGGGATCTGGATCGTTCGCCCTCTACCAACCGAATCACACTAACTCTGTAATAAACTTCATGTTGTTTTTGTTTGCCATAATAGAGTTCTAAATTAGGTAGTTAGGTGGGAGTGACAAGATGTTGGAGAGAACAATTAGGTAGATGATAATAATGTGATGTATATTTTGGGCAATTTTTTCTTGTATGCAAATACCTTTTGAACTAAACCGTTTTATCTTTTAATTGCTTTTGTTCTGTTCAAGTGATAAGATGGACTCGTCTGGGCATTCAGGTAAGATTTGGATCAGTTCTTTTCAGGTTCGGATTTTCGGGTAGGGAGTTTAGATCCATTTATGACCCGTTACAATTTGTTTTCAGTTCTGGGTCGGGTTTATCCGGGTTGGAGATGGTGCGGGTCTAAAATTTTAAAAACTGGAAAATATTCGTATACCCGTATATCTAAATATTATTTAAGGATCCGAACTGGAATCTAGATCCGGATACACAAAAATACCTATATATTCAAAAAATATCCATACACCTAAAATAGCTTATTGTTTTTCATAAATTACTCAAAATATTTGAAAATAACCTAAAAATATTTAAATACTCAAGGATCTGGATCCGAACCTAGACCCAAATACCCGTAAAAGAATTTCCGGGTACCCAAGACCCAATTGGTTTTATGTAGGAACCGGATCCGACCCGATACCCAATTTTTTTTTTATAAAAGTACCCAATAGGATAAAACTGTTAGACCTAAACCTGGACCCGAACCTACTTTTTTGGATCGGTTTCGGTTGGATTCCTTGCTCTGTGTATTATGCCCAAGGTTAATTAGTGATGGACACCTCTACCATTCGGTTGTGTTCGGTTTAGATTAAATTTGGTATAAAAAGTTTCCATTCGGTTCGATTTAGATTAAATTTGGTATAAAAAGTTTCAATTCGGTTCGGTTTTGTTGATGATAAGAATCATAACATCACATAAACGAATTACTTCACTCTCACAATTTCCATGGCTGCTGCTACATCCTTCACTTGCTCACTTCCTTTCGCTCCATTAACCAAATCCCTCAGATCAACACGATTGCCGCTTTTTCGTTCGGCCTATGGAACCAGGAGCTTTTGTATAAGGTCCATGTCAGTTCAAGAAGATGACAAGAGAACGAGCGATGAAGCAATGAGCATTGACAATTTACGAGGATTCGTCGATCTTAACATTGGAAAATGGACTGGTTCCTTTCACGTAATCATCGAATTCTGGATTTTTGCTTCTCTTTTTAGTAGATTATGTTACGAATTCTCTCTCACTCTCTCTTTATTTGCAGCAATTTGATTGTAATGGAAATTTGTTGCATAAGATTGATACACGTCTTTCGGCTAGTTCTTATGGAGAAGATGAGCTTCTTAGCCTTAACCAATCGTATGAATAATTACTCTTTTGCTTCATTCTTAATTTTTTTCTGAGAATCTGTGTTTTTGTGCTCTGATTCAACAAGATAAAGTTACTGTAGACAGTTCTGAATTTGGCTAAGAAATTGTATGTCTTCGCAAAGTTGATTTATTCTTCCATGAATTTGGAGCAAAATTGAAGTTTTTCTTGTTATACTAATATCCAATGTTATTGTTAAGCAATAGATTTTACTCTGCACAACAAGTTGTTCTAATCGTCTCTGTGTTTGTATTGTTTAAGGTTATATATAAAGCAGGCTAATTCCGGCACTTCAGTTTCCGAAGAAGATGAGGAAGAAGCAGAATGGATTGAATACAAAATCAAAGAAACGAATATGTTCACTGTGGACAAATATCAGCAGGTGAGTAGATTTATTCTATAATGTAAGATTAAGTTTTTGTCTCTTGGAGATTTGGTTTAAGTATTTTGACTATCTTGATATACCATCATCAGTAGTTTGCAGATTGGATTTTTCCCAAAGGAGAGAGCATTTTCACTGAGGTATCAAACCGCTGGAATGTTGGATACTACGTTAAGGCAAGGTGTTCTTGGGGAAGATGACACTGGAGAAGAATCGCCAAGGTTTGTCTTTCTCAGTCCCCATTGTTTTGTTCCTTCTATATGTTGGACAATCCATTCTGAAAAAGTGGCTAGGGGCAACTAAGTCACCGGAATGGCCTGGATAAAGAAAGCATTAAACTCATTATTTCATCCCTGTTTATCCCGTTCTCTGCAGGCCTACAGTATATATAGTGTTTTTTTTGTGCTCCATGAAAGCATGTGTGTAGACTGTAATAAGCATAAAATCAACTTGTACAGGTTTCTTAAACTTCCATCTCGACGTCCTGCTTTAGTATGTGAGAACTGTTTGTATTCTGAGAAGACTGATAGAAGGGCTAGAGCCTTTCACATTATGGATCCCAAAGGTGTTCTTGAAATGCTCATTGTCTTCCTCGAAGAAAGAGGGTTGGAAAATCTCACTCATCCAATCCTTGATAACTCTCAGGTTATTCATTTGTCATCAATTTGAGCACATAAAGCATCAATAATGTGTTTGACTAAAAAAAGCATCAATAATGTATCCTTTCATGATCGTAAATATGTTTTTAAACCTTTTGTTGCAGGATGATGCAGGAAGGATTACTCTATTTCTTGGTACTTGGAAAGGTCGTTCAGTAACAAAACGAAGTGGTGTCTATGGAGCAACACTCTCTGAAGCCAATACTGTTGCAGTACTTGAAATGAACAACGAAGATCAAGTAGTTCAGGTACACAAATGTTGTTTCAACACAACCATATAGACTTTTATGGACCTTATCTCTAACTTTTGATCTCAATTCAGGATATTTCCTCAACATCAGATGAGAAAAATGTTACAACAAATGTGCACTGGGAAGGGAAATTGTCTAAGAACTTGGTTACATTTGCAGAAGGATATCAAATGATTCTGTTACCAGGAGGTATGTACATGGGATGTCCTTGTGATGTAGCTAAGAGTGTTGCGGAATTGAAGTCTTTTCACTTAGAATTCTGCTGGCTTGAATCACCAAACTCAAGACAAAGACTTGTCCGTACTTATGACCATGAAGGTTTGGCTGTTTCATCAACTTATTTTTCTGAGATAAAAGTTTGAGAGCATTACCATTTATTGTTCTTGTAGATCTTTGTAATGTTGCAACTCTTACCTTTTTGATGTTATCTTATTTGATTTTTATATGATTTACTATTTGGAGTGGTAGATTGTTTGTTCTGTATGTTCTTGTTCAACATTGTTGGCAAAGGATTGAATGATATAGTAACCGGAAATAACCAAAATTTAACCAGAAATAACCAGAGCAATCACAATAATCTCAACCATACGAACGTTAACAGAGTAAGAAAAGTTGTTTCTTTCTTTTTCAAAGTTCTAAGTATAAATTTAGATTATTTTTTTTGTCATGAAACTTTTATTTAAATATTATTTATCAAAATTTAATTTTTTTGATAATTGTTTACAGATAACTCTTTTTTTCTTCAATAGAGATTTGAAAAATAAAAACAGAAAACATAAAACCTAAATTTGTTTACAGAAAACTCTTTAAAAACACATTATTCTGCAAAATAATAATAAACAAAAATTCATTTATACAAATCGCCAAATTTCATTTTTTTCCCATGAAAAAACCCCACCCAAATTCGTTTTTTGGGTGTTTGAAAGACGCAAGGTAATCAAAGATCCATAAAAACAGCTAATCATAAACTTCCAAAGAAAAATCTGCAAGATTTATAAGAATCTGGAAAAAGCAAAATAATGAAAGTCATCGAAAATGTAGGGCAAAACTTCTCTTTGATTCAACAATCTAAGATAAAAAGAGCAAAGCAAAGAGAAGAAGAATTCAAAAGCCCAGATTTGGTTTTGATATACGCCTACGCATCCATAAAGGATACGCCACAAAATAATCCCTTCTCGTGGTATACCACGCCACTTCTCACTCAAGAAGGAAGCGCTCGGCCTCAGGCGCTTTTGCTTTTTCTTCTTTAGGGTTTTTGCTATTTTATAGACTATATTTTCCTTGTTTACCCCTTTCTTTTTCTCTTTTTGTCATTTTTACCCCTTAAGTTTATTGACCTCACATTTTTATATAGAAGCTCACACCAGTGGAATGTTTTCAAATTTGAGATGATAAGTCTTTTGGTAACACTCAGGAGAGCTCCATTAACAAAGTGGTGTCCACTAATATATACTGTGGAATTTTATCTTCAACAACATAACGATGATATTCTATTTTGTCTTAGATATTTTTGAGATTGATAATTGATTTAGTTTCTTCTTTTTACTCATAGATTAATTAGATGTTTTGGTAAATAATTTTTTTAGTCTTGCAACAAAGTTTTGTCACCCGAACGAGCTAGTTCGACGGGCAGTATTCCAGATAGGAAGTCTAAGAGATCACTAGTTTGAGTCCTAACTTAAACGGGAAAGAGGGATATTTCCAAAATAAATATTTAAAGGCCCACTCCGAATTTTTAGAAATTAGAGTTTTGACCGAACTTCAAAGTTAGAAATAAAAAACAAAGTTTTTGTAGTAATGAAATGACATAAATACTTTTCATTTTTTTCTTGTTTTTTTTTCTTATTTTTTCTCTCTCTATGTATATATATATATAACTAAAAATATTAAATATTTTGTTAGTTTTGGTTTGAATTTGCATAGTTTAGATTTGGTTTACTATATAGATAATTTATATAAAGAAAAACGATTCCATTTGAGTTATGTTATAAAATTACAATTCTTTTTAAATTACAATTCAAGAATTTTGGCTCAATTTTGAAAATTTGTCCACATCTACTATTGAATAACATAAACTGGAATATGAATATGGAGGTATACAGTCTTGAGAGACTGATATAAGCTAAACTGAATTGAAATAACTAATGTAAGTAAAGACAGGATCATAAGTTTGGATACCACATTGGTATATTCGAGCTATAGAGCGAGATTTTTTTTTTGTTTTTTTTGTTAATATTGGTCTCAATTTCTTGGTCTCAGAATTTGTATAATCTCATAGTCCGTTGATCTGAAACTAGCTATGAAAAAATTCACTGCGACTTGACACATAACTCATAGTGTCCATTGAACCAGATTCATCCGAAATATAAAAGAATTTATATATTAATAACACACAATATAATTGACGTAACAACAAAAGTGCACGTTACAACGAGCAAACTCGAGTACATATGGCTTCAAGAGTTTTGCATTATGACAGTTATATAAGTTATAATAAAATATAAAAAATATTTAAATGTACATAATAATATTTAAAATATACAACATTTTGACGAATAATTGTGAGGTGGAAAATTTTTTGGTATGCTTTTTTTTTTGGTTATGTCTTCATCCAACAATTGAGGATTACGCAACAGTTTCTCCATCCTCGGGGATTATAAGCGTAGGGATTTGACCACGGTCAACGAAGTCAATCTTGCTCAGCCTTAGACAACATAGGACTTGTTCAGGCAACTCTTCTGGTTTTTGAGCCTGTTTCATGATCCATGTTGTAAGAACATAAAGTTTCAATCTTTCTTCAACAACAAAAGATCTGATTATAAGATAGAACTTTTCTCATTACCTGGATGGTTAAGCCGAGATCAAGAGTTCCATTTTTCAGTCGATCTCTGAATGCTTCAAGTCCTTTACGTGATATGTAGCTGAATCGATGCACATCCAAATCAATCTCAAAGTAGTTTGGACCCTGTGAAGAGAGGTAAATTTGAATTAGATGTTGAAAGAATTTGACTTGTTTTGAGTGTTTAAGAGGTAGTGATGATGCTATAACCTTAAAGAAGTTGTGTTGAGGACGAGATAGGACAGGTTTTTCATTGTAAGCTTGTACAAGCTTCTTTTCAGTAGAGCTTAGACTTAGATCCTCGGGATTAACAAGTCCAGCTACGATCTTGAGCCTTTCACGGAAAGGAACAGTGCTGTCTTTAGCAAACCCTTTCACCTTCTCAATCTCATCATTGACAAGTTTCTGTTTTACGACAACAAAAAGAACTTGGTAAGTATCCAGATCAACCATGGGATGTCAGAAATGTAAAGAAATGGCTTTAAAGCTACCTTGATGCTCTCCTGATATTGCTGAGAGGTTTCCTTTTCGTAATTGTCTCGTAACTTGAAGTAAAGTACAATGCTCATGCCTTCTCCATCACTGTCACCAAGGAACATTGCAGCAGGATAGGTTGGTAACTGCAAGTAAATCACAATGGTCAGGATAATTTACACATATGCACATATCAAGCACTATCTGTACGCTTCTTATGAACATTACACAAGCAAAACTTAGTGACGAAACAAAGATGAAGATGCCGTTGATGTTGACTGGTGGTTACCTGAATGTTGACAACGAGAAGAGCAGGGAGCTTTGCCTCAGCTTTGATGTTTGGAAGCTCGATGTGCTGGGCGATATGATCAATCTTCTTCGGACAGACAAACAAGTCAACGCCAAAAGGAGTGTATGGACACTGATTTGGAGCTGGGGATTTCTTTTTGTCTCTGCAAACATCATTCCTCAACAGTTACATACAAAGCAGTCTCTAGTAAAGAAGTAGATACATAAAACAGAGTGAGATGTGTACTTGAAATAGGTTTCTCCACGGAGTTTGAATGTTGAAGGCGATATCTCACACCAACTTCCACTGGACTGCTTATCTTTGGCTGAGCAAGGAATGGTAAATCCCGCTTTCGGGCGGTACAACAACTTACGGTGCTCACTAACTTCCTCACCATCGCATGATCTCCTCTTGAAAGAAAGCCTATAAACTGCGGATTTTCGTTTCTGAGATGTGGGTGAATTTAGACTCTTGTCATTGAAACTAACGGTTGGCATCAATCGGCTCAGGCTGGTTCTCAGTGTTTTCTCTTGAGAGTTCCGTTTCTGCTCCTTCATTCCTTTAAAGCTTGCTTGATCCATTAGTTTCTTCTTGTTGTTTCCAGCGAGAACAGAGAGACCACTAGGATCCCTGTACATCCCTTTGCTCACAAAGTTCTCGGGTTTACTCCCGTCTATCTTCAAGTAAGTCTCATGGTATTCTTCGTACTTTCCTTTCCCATCCACAATGCAGGAAGAAGATTCGAATTGAACAACTTGACCATTTGGAATATTACCCGTTGCACCTACTTGACCATTTGGGACATTACCCGCTGCACCACCTGCTGGTGATACATTATCTGCTAAGAGATATATTGTAAAAGAATTCAGATACACCAAAATTGTTCCTCAGTTTGCATTCTAAGCTCCATAGATCCTCAAGAGTGTAGAATGACATTTACCTTCAGGTAGGCTTACGAAGTCCTCATCTTCATCCGAATCAAGAACACTGTTAGAATCGAACCATGCATCATCTTGCGAGACAGCTGCCACAAAATGAATTCTACAAGTAAGAAGTCTAGGATTGTCCAGTAAATTATCTTCTCTAATCGTCAACAAAATCAAAACTTATATGATCAACCACTGCAAGATGAAAGCTAGCCGGTACAGAAATGCTCACCAAACGAAACTCGGTTCCCAATATCACTTGGCCTTTTAATGTTGGCATGAGGAACAATATCAGACACTTTAGAAAAGTGTTTGGAAGATCTACGACGGCCTTTCCTCCGAGGCCTAATCGCTCTTGAATGGGTTGACACACATCCACCCATTTTTCAATAGGTTTATTTAGATCCTGTTCAGAGAAAAATGTAAGTGGAAAACAAGAGAATACCATGAAAATGACCAATGCTTCTCTATATAACATATCTACAACATATAAAATACAGCTTTCGAATAACATATTCATCACCATAGACAAATCTTTATGGTTTATTACTAACATTGGGACCAAGTCACTATCTGACTCTTTCTAAACAGGTATGTCCAGTTTCAATAATTAAAACACCAAGTCAATACAAGATCTGTAAACTATAAAATATTGTAGCCAGCTCAAAAAGTGTACTCAATTAAGAGAGAGAGAGAGCGGGGACATAAGATCATGCAGCAACAAAAATCTCAATGTGGGACACAAGAACATGTATGCAGCAACAAATCTTAAAATATTAGATTATAACAAAGAGGAAATACTCAGAAGCATTAACCATAGTTTTTGTCATCAATCCACCAAGTTGTTTTTATTCAGATGAGCCAAAGGATTAATGCAAGACAAGATTATAGTCCAACAGAAAATTCTCAAAAGAACAAACCAAATTTTGATGTTAAAGATCTCTAATTATCTTCCTGACAATACACTAATTGGTAAAAGAAATGGTTGCATTGACATTTTAGACATTTCAATCACTTTCAGCTTCATACAAGAACATTTTTCCCAAGAGAGTTGAACATATGAATAAGAATAAAAACGTCAACATCATTGAAGAAAAAGACGAAACATTTGAAGCAAAAACAGGAAAAAAAAAGCATGCAATGCATCGCTTTACAAAAGTAAAAAAGTTACGATAGAACAAATCTGTGAAGATCATGATCGATCCGTGGCTAAATGAGAATAGATCCGAAGGAGAAGGTGAACAAGTTCATGAATGGTCACACAATGTACAGAATCAAAGCCTGTGAGAGATTGAAATTGATGAATCTAAAGTGTTGATTTTGATACCTGAAACGAGGATGCATGATAATGGGCAATCCTCTATTTGAGTGAATTTGATGTTTTTGTGTGAGGGAAAGAGAAAAAAGGGAAGAATCTTCCCGAGAAAGGAAAGAGAGAAGAGGAAGAACCCAGGAAGATGATAAAGCGGAAATAAGATTGAAACCCGAAAAAATCGGATCCGGGCACGGACAGCAATACAACAGGGGAAGATTGAGCTTCCCTTTTTGTCCCTTTCTCTCTATTCTCTGTCTTAAGGAAGAGTGAGAGGATTGTCTTTTTGGTTTTAATGGCAATTTACTAAATAGCTTATGGAATCTTTTTTCTTACAACTTTTGGAATCTATGTTATTAATTGGATGATTATAGGATTTAGTGTCTAATATTCCGGTTCAAAAACCTTAACCGAACCAAACCGAAAATTCCAATTCAGATCAAAATATTGATCTATGTGATCTTATTGGATTTTCAATACAAAAAACTACTCTGATCTCTCTTCTCTCTATCAATTCCACTTTGAATTTAAGGTCTCTTTCTCAGCCTCACTTCAATTTGTCTATCTCTCAATATTGTGTGATATTGCACTCTCTTTTTTTGATTTTTTTTTGTCGGCAAAAGGGGAGAAAGCCCTCCCAAGGCATATATTATTAAACTTTAATCAAAACAACTAAACATGACTAATACGTCGAAAAGTACCAACACCAACTTTATCCTCTTCCAAAATCGGAAGAAGATGAGATGGTGGAGAATGTAAGAGATGAAAACCTAAAGGTAAATTAAAAGCATGGTTGGCTAAACCATCCGCAAGATGGTTAGCTTCCCGGTAAACATGAGCAATTCGGATAATCCAGTCCTTTGAAATAAAGCCATGGCATAATCGTACCAGAAAAGATAGAGGGTCAACCTCACTAATTCCATTCCTAAGGAATTCCACCACTAACTCAGAATCGACCTCAACCTCCAATCTCGTAACTCTCAACTTCCATGCAACATATAGTCCATAGTACATTCCCCAAAGCTCAGCCAATGGTGCCGTACAAATTAATACCTATATTAACTGCGAAGCCTTGACACCATTCACCACCATTATTTTGTATAACACCACCCACTGTAACTAAACCCGGTTTCCCTCTCGATGCTCCATCAGTATTAAGCCGAAACCACCTCTCTGCGGGTAGAGACCAACGGACCAGACTAGTATTACGTTCCCGACGTGTTGTATTCTCCTGTGAGCAAGACTGTACACGATGCACCTCATCAATCTTGTCCCGGAGGAACTTAACTCGATCACGGCACCTCCAAGTCGAACCAAACGTATTACCACATCGCCATTTCCATCCCCACCAACAAGCCATCGCAAAAGTCATAGACCACGGATGCTCCCCAATAACTTTACTCTCCCGTAAATTCGTGTATAACCATTCAAGAATCGATTATGAGAAGAAAACAACCCGCCAATTTATTGGAACAAGTCTCAACCATATTCCTTCCATAGCTGGACAGTCCCAAAGAATGTGGATTAACGATTCCTCACCTCCTTTGCAAATTTGACATACCAAAGAGACACATAAATGTCTCCGAAATCTCTCCAAGTTTGTCATCAATGCTTGGTGTGCACTCAACCAAAGGAAAACTTGGACTCTTTCAGGTACATTAACCTTCCATATTATACCAAAAAATGACTCATATCTTGTCTAGCAGTCCTGGTTTGAGTCAATTCCCAATACGCATTCCTCACCGTAAACTCGCCATTTAGACTACTTCCCCAAGAAATTCGATCCTTCGCACCCGTTACCATATCCACAACCATGGAGCATAGCTGTAACTTAGTGACCAATGCAATGTATTGATCAATAATCTCGAAGTTCCACCCAGATCCATATTGTACTTTATAGATGAATTCTTATCCCCATAGTATTTATATAAGACTAGGTTGATACCCGCGCTACGCTGCGGTTTTTGTAGATTTCTTTTCTTTGGAATCGATGTGAACTATGTCCAGATTCTTAAAAACAAAGAATGTATTCTCATGGAAAATTTTGTTTTGAATTTATGCAGTTGCTCTCCAACAATGTCCTTGAAAGAAAATATATACTCTTGTTTCTTTTACCTTCTTTTTTAGTGAATGATGACATGTAATATACTATGTCATTTGTTATATGTTGATGTTGTTACAATCATTATGTTTCTAATGTCAAAATATTAACTCCTAATGGCAACAAGGCTTATAATATTTATGGAGAAGCTCATCAAGATTCTTTTATTAAATTTTCAGAACTATTGCTGAAGAACTTACTCGTTTACATATACAGTTTTTAGAATAATGTCAATTAGGCTCCAAGACTTGCATGATGTTTGCTTAAAGACAATATATTGAATCACTTAAGAGCTCCAATGAGAATTTATCTCTGTTTCTTTGTAGACTTGTTTAATTCATTACAACTTTATATATAAAGATTTTCATCCGAGTATAGTTAAGAGATTCATCCAGAAGAAACCGCTAGAGACTGAGAGAGTTCATCGATAAACTCTACTCCAAAGCAGCACGAGCCTGCAATAAGAATTATGAAAATATTAGTTAAAATTCACACTAACTAACAAAAACATAAAACATGAATTTTCAAAGTTTGTTTTTAGGACATGCACTACATCCCGTAAGCCACCTTCAAGAAATTATGTAAGCGGAAAGTCCACCTTTAGCCTATGATCATTCACTCTACTTTTATTGAATATTCAGGCATCATAAGCCTTTACAGAAATCATCATGTCTTCAAAAGCCAAGGTCTTAATCCATTGTATTACCTTAAATCCTATTTCTTATCTTTTTGAGGAGCTCAAGTCCCAACCTGTGTCCGCAATAATCAACTTAGAGCATAGACAATGAATATTGGATGATGAGCTTGATTTTAGAAAGACTACATGGAATAGTAAAATGAATTGTACCGTAGACTACCTTTCATTCCTTATCTTCTCTTGTTGGTGAGTGGATTGTAACTTAGTATCTTTTCCCTTACAGTCAATTCTGGCTCCATATGTAAGTATAATTCAAGTTTAAGCAGATTTGATAATATAATGACAACAAGCAGTTGAGTGGTAATCACTAAAAACCTTTTTCTTCCCTATTTTACCATATAAGCGAAAATATCTCGGTCAAAATCAGCTGGTAGACGTTCTCGCCATAACTTTTACTCAGAGTTTCCAAACCCTGAACCAACCCAAGCATTCATGAACGAAAAGATCAGTACAACAACCAGATCCAAACTGTATAGAACAAAGAATTATGGAGAAGACTCACATAAAGGGCAAGAATCTGCACTTTATAATTATTACTTCCTAACCAATTCTTGAGAACCATCACTGCTTCTTTTGCTTAACTACATCAACAAAAGAAGATCAAAATAGTAAGCATCCGTTTTTTTAAAAAAAATAGTAAGCATTGTACTGAAAGCAAGCATGAGAAAAGACAAAGCGTACATGCACTTACTGTATCAGCTGTGTCGCAGGTGAGCTTAGTAACCGAATCTCCACTACCCGATTCTTGCTCCATAAGCAACATACTAATAAAATTTAATGGACTTTAAAACCGTTATTTGATTGGTTATTCAAATCTGGAAAACTCCTTTGTAAGCGACCTAAGAAAATAGTGAAGTCAAAAATCGCAAAGGAGACATAAAAGCAAACCCAATCCTAAGCATTGAACTTTAGTAACAAAAATTGAAAACACGATTAGTAAGTGAACTGAATTATTTACCTTGGCATCATTGCAAACGGCGAGGGAATTGCAGGTACCCCTTATGTTGAAGCGAGAAGTAAAGGCTCGAGAAAAAGGAGTACTAAGTGAGAAAGAGAAGCCAATCTTCGGAAAGATTGAAGCGAAAAGATGATATTCCCATGATTCCAGTGAGATGGCTGCTTGAGAAAACAATGAATCGTTTATGAAAGATGGAAGAAATTGAGGAGTAAAAACTAAAGAACAATCATTTGATTTCCAACAGATGTAACCAAACCTTCTTCTACACAGTGATATTCTCTTATCAGTGAACTGGATATGATGATCACCCAACTAAATCAATCCAAGTATCCAATACAACAAAACTTTCCATCAGAATAGTCGATCAAATGAAAAAAAAAACTTTTCCAAGAAATTAAAGTTGAAGTTAAAAAGGGAAATACTCACTTTCAGTTCCATATAAACGGATTGGCTTTCTTAGTATATCATCTTCCTATAAAACTCAATCACATATTAATCAATATTGAGTTTGATTAGAGAACTTTCATGAACAGAGATTGATCAAATGTTATTTGGATGATATAAATATAAAAAGAAACCTCTTGACTTCAAGTAAGAATATGATCCATCTTCTTGGAATCATTAGTGTTAATAATCTTCTTCTTCCTTACTCAAGTAGAAGCTCGTCGATGTTGACGGAAATCATTAGAGGTAACGTGAGCAATTTCTGTAAGTCGTCATCGAGGTGAAGCGATTTGAACCGCGTTCCTTCTTCAGCTTCATATCATCTCTGGTTTATGTATTGCCCATGACGAGAGATCAAAGAAACCTAAAAAATAAAAAACAAAGCAACGGTGACTCTTTGATATCTTATTACTTCAACCTAATTCATGAATGAGATGTATTAATCCAGTAATTTGATTGGAAGGATTTAAATACATTAGTGCTTATGTGAGAGACAAAACATGTAACGAAGAGACCTATCAAAGAGAAGTCGAGGAGATAATTATTTTAGGCGTCATCGTATCTTTCCTTAGCCTAATATTTGATGACTTGAATTAATAAATTAATTTCATTTGTTTCTTAGGTAAAAAATATAGTCCACGTGTCATCTCCAGAAAACTTCGAAATGATGATGTGTCGAGCTCTGGAGAGACATAATCTCCTTTTATATATATAATTTCAATATTATTGAGAAATCAAAATACAAGACATGTAATCAAAGCAAACAATACTAACGATTCTGGGATTAAAGTTCTTTGCGTTTTAATTCAATTAACTCCTTGAATTAACTCACATTAACAGAAATTTAACGATATGGTAAGTTTGACACACCTAGAATCTAAATTGGTTATGTCAAACAAAACACTTTTTGTAATTTTTTTAAAAATATAAAATACGCTTAAATTTAATATTGTTATATATCTGTGTTATACAGAAAATGTAATATAACAGAACTTATATATATTTTTCAAATCCAAAATATTTAACTCATGATAGTTGGCAAAAAAAATAAAAAAAAATCATGATCCAAAACAACAAAAAATGATCGCAAAACAGAGTCAAAAATACATATATACATATATATATAAATACTAGATGATGTCCTGTGCTATGCACGGATTAGATAATATTTGTTTGTTTTATTTATTTATTATATGGTTTGATTTATATGTATAAATTAATTAATTTAATTCTATATATATATATATATTTGATATATTAAAAATAAATTTATAGTAATCACCAATATCTGTTGTATGCGAAATATATTTTTTATTTCTGTTTACTTAAGTTTTGATGCATTACAATTTTACATATAAAATTTTTTGACTCGTGTTATTTACGTTTTGACTCATGTTCATTTATGTTTAAGACTTGTTTATAATTTAATTTTTAGATCCGTATTTATTTAGGATTTTGACTCCGTATTTATTTAGGTTTTAAGATCTGTTTAATTTTGCTGTTTTATACATTATCGATAAAACACATATTTTTATTTATCATAAGTAATTTATCAAGTATATACTAATATATATATATAGTTTTAAACTCGCATTCATTTAACTTTGTAGATTCATGCATATTTTTGTTTTATTGTATAAATTTGACATATTTTTATTTATTAATATTTTAATCAATTTAGTAAGTATATATTAATATAAATGTGTGTATAATCATCTTATTAATATATATTTGTAGATTAACAAAACTATATTTAATATAATTAATATAATTTTTAGTTTTTGAAAACTTTAAAGTTGATATCATTGGTTATTTAGTTTTTATAAATACCCGTAGCATTAGTTATTCGTTTTGTTATCTTATAATTAAAATATATATATTTATTTATATCTTCTATATATAACTAATGTTTTGTGAAAAATTAATTTATTTCCTGCATATTTATATTGGGATTATAGATTTTCCGTTTTTATGT
>OVBA01005209.1:0-20652 GCA_900406435.1 Lepidium aucheri
GATTGAGAGTTTAGGTTTTGAGTTATTTTCCTAAGCTAATAAAGAGAGTTAATTTTTAAATCATTCTTCATACAAATTATAATCTTTGATTCTTCAATACTGCTAGTTTTTTTGTTTTTTTGAATTTAGAAAAGCGAAAGGGAAAAAAATAAACACTATATGGTCGTCCAAATACTGTTCATTTGTTCAATTTGACCACTAAAATTTTACTAGGTTTTCTATGGAATTTTCATGATCAGACATTTGAATCTAAAACCCGAAGTGTGTTTCCACATTCTTAGCCATAGGAAATCCTAGTTGATTCAATAGAAATTCATTTAGAATCCAATAGGCACCACCTTCCATATTTGATTACTGCAAAATTTGAAACTCTTCCTAATCGGGTTTAAAACCATATCTTTTGGTCCTATATTGATTTGATTCTATATTGATTTGATTCGAATTAAATTCTGATTAAATTGGTTCAGTGACTTAAGTTGGACCATAATCTGATTAGAAATAGATTGGTTTCATATTTGGTCTAGTTTGAGAGAATTGAACCATTATTAATCAATGAATTTCGTTAGTTCTTTGGTTTAGGTTAATTAATGTTTTATTTCCAAAAGCACTTAATCTCTTGGTTTAGTTGAGTACAATGGTTAGAGAAACACCATACCCTAATGATGCCTTACTTCAAGCTTTAAAAGCCATGAAGAATGACTTAGTCGAGTAGGTTAGACGCATAGACCTGCGTGTAGGTCGGCTAGAGATTCCTAGAAATGATAGGAATGAGAGGAACAATACACATGAGAGGAATGATGAAGATGATGCTACTGATGAGGAAGAAGAAGAGACATATTTTGGCAAAAGAAGACACAACTACAACGATATTGAGGTAAACAGAAACAGTAGCAAGGACTTGAAACTAATTACTCCTAGCTTTGCAAGTCATGTGGATTATTAAGTATATCTGGATTGGGAGAGAAGAATGGAGTATAATATTGATTACTATAAATACAACGACTCCAAGAGAATAGCTCTAACTTCATATCAACTCACAGGCAATGCGTTATCTTGGTGGGATAGAGAAGTTCAAAACAGGAGAAGGAATGGAATGAATCCTATCAACTCGTGGGCTACTATGAAGTTTGATATGAGAAAGAGGTTTGTTCCCCCCCCCCACATATTCACAGGGAAATGGAGAAACAGTTCATACAACTATCTCAAAAGCACAAGAGTGTAGAAGAGTACTTTAAGAAAATTGAGCAACTAAGAAACCAGATTGCTCTGATGAAGATGAGGAGGTTCTTATGGGTCACTTCATTGATGGTTTAAAAGATAAATTAGCCAGGAAGGTGGAGAGACAGCCATGCCATGATATAAACGAGCTCTTACATATTGTTGTACAAGATGAACAAGGCATTAAGCGCGAGACAGCCACTGCCATTAGTTCTAGGCCCAATAACTCATGGAGTAATCCACAATCTAAGGCCAATGATAAAGGAAAAGCACTAGAAACTGATTCTAGGGCCAAGAAACCCGCTTTTGACAATGCCAATTCATCAAGGCCAGAACCAGGTAAGTCTTCTAGTCCATCTAGATCAAGAGATATAATCTTTTTCAAATGTCAAGGTAATGGACATTATGCAAGGGACTGCTCAAATCAATGTGTAATGATCCTTACACTAGATGGAGGCTATGACTCTCCAGATGAGACAGATCGCCCAGAGGTTACAGGTTCTTATGAGGAAGTATATTTTCCAGAAAAAGGAGATATGCTGGTAGTGTGTTGGGCCTTGAGTGCTCTAAGTGATCCAAAAATTGTGCAAAGAGAAAACCTCTTTTTCACACGATGTATCGTGTAAAGCAAGTCATGTAGCATGATGATTAATGGTGGCTCTTATACAAATGCTGCTAGAAAGATTTCGGTTGAAAAGCCAGCTCTCAAAAGAAGCAAGCATGCAAGACCATACCGCTTAAAATGGCTGGATTCCAACACCGAAGTCAGTATTGCTGAACAAATCGCCATTGCTTTCAATATTGGAAAGTATCATGATGAAGTTTTGTGTAACACGGTGCCAATGCAAGTAGGTCACTTGATCTTAGGCCATCCATGGCAGTTTGACATAGAGGCTATTCACAATAGGCGATCCAACACTCACAACAAGAGCAAATTCCAGCTTGCTCATTTGTCACCTTAAGAGTACATAATATGTGATCAAAACTTGATGTTGAATATAAGGCAAGTAAAACTAATCTTTACATCACGCCTAGTATTGTTATTAAAGTTGTAGATAAAAAACCAAAGAGTGATACTAATGGTATTCAAAGATGTGATGCTCACAATCTCTAAAGAGATCATACTTGCACCAGAAATCTCTTCCAAAAGAGGCAAAAGAAGTTGAGAAGCGGATTCAAGACTTGATGGCCAAAGGATACATTAGAAAAAGCTTCAGTCCATGTAATGTACATGTTATGTTAGTCCCCAGAAAGATGGAACATGGAAGATGTGTGTAGATTGCAGGGCCATCAACAACATAACCATCAAGCACATACACCATAATCCACGTTTGGGTGACATGCTAGATGAGCTACATGGAGCAACCATATTTAGAAAAGTGGATTTAAGGAGTACCTACCATCAGGTTCATATGAAATAAGGAGATGAATGGAAAACTACCTTGAAAACTAAGCAAGGTCTCTATGAGTGGCTAGTCATGTCATTCGGCTTTACCAATGCCCCAAACACATTAATAAGGTTATGAAACAGGTTCAAAGAACCTACATCAGTAAATTTATTGATGTTTACTTTGATGAAATTTTAATATATAGCAAATGTTTTGATGATCATGTGAGCCATCTTGAGTTAGTACTTGAGACACTTTGAAAGGAGGGTCTTTATGGAAACCTTAAGAAGTGTGCACATTGCACATATGAGTTAGTTTTCCTAGGTTTTGTTGTAAGTTCTCAAGACCTACAGGTGGATCAAGAGAAGATCAAAGCTATACAAGAATGACCAACACCTACAACAATTAAGCATGTTAGAAGTTTTCATGAATTAAGAAGCTTCTATAGGTGATTTTTCAAGGACATTAGCACTATAGTTGCACCTCTAACTGCTGTGATCAAGAAGGACGTGGCATCCGCCAGAATAACAAACCGCATTCCACCAGCTCCAAGATTGCTTAACTCATGCACCAATTTTAGTACTTCACAACTTTGATAAGACCTTTCAAATTGAATGTGATGCTTCTAATCTTGGTATAGGTGATGTTATTACTCAAGCAGGATGACCAGTAGCTTATTTTAGTGAAAAGTTAACTGGATCAACTTTAAACTATCCGAACTATGACAAGGAGGTTTATGCTTTGGTGAGATCTTTGGAGACGTGGCAACACTACTTTTTTAAAGGATTTTGTCATACATACTGATCATAAGACACTAAAGCATCTACGAGGTCAAGCAACACTCAACAGAAGGCATATCAAATGGCTAGAGTTTGTGGAGGCATTCCCTTACATTATCAAGTACGAAAAAGGAAGGACAATGTAGTCAATGATGCTTTATCAAGGACACACACTCTGATTACAACAATGGAAGCTAAGATGTTAGGATTTGAACACATGAAGGATTCTTATGAAGAAGATCCTCACTTCGGTCACATCTATCAAGAATATCTCAAATCACCATCAGATTCTTTCTATATTCATATTGGCTATCATTTTAGAGAGAAGAGACTTTGTATTCAACAGGGATCCATGAGAGAGTTGCTAATCAGTGACGCACACGGAGGAGGACTCATGAGAAACTTTAGAGTGGATAAGATTCTAGGTGTTTTAGTGAAGCACTTCTTTTATCCACAATTGAATAATAATGTAGAACGATTCTATTCTAAGTGTATCACATGCTACAAAGCCAAATCCATGTCACATCCACATGGTTTATACATACCTTTACCAATTCCTACTATGCCATGGGTTGATATATCAATGGATTTTTGTTTTTGGCTTACCCAAAATCCGAGGAGAGGATTCTATCTTTTTGTAGTGGAAATGTTTTCAAAGATAACTCATTTCATTCCATGTGCCAAAACTAATGATGCCACTCAGACTACTGACTTATTCGTTAAAGAAGTTGTACGCTTGAATGGGATTCTAAACTCAATAGTTTCAGATAGAGACACAAAGTTCTTGAGCCACTTTTGGAGAGTTCTTTGGAGAAAATTCGAAACTAAGTTGCTATTCTCTACCACTTGTCATCCCAAAACTGAGGAACAAACAGAGGTTGTAAGCAGAACATTGTCCACTCTCTTGAGAGCCACGTTTGATAATAACTTGAGAAATTGGCTATATTGCATTCCATTTGTTGAATTTGCTTATAACTATGCTAACCACATTGCTACTAAGCTTTCACCTTTTGAGATTGTGTATGGTTTTAAGCCAGAGACACCTTTAGATCTTGCACCATTGTCCCCTCTAGAGTTTACTATTTAGGATGGAGAGAGCAAGGCAGAAGCAATCAATAAGTTACACAAGAAGGTGAAGGAGAATATCGAGAAGAAGACAGCTAACTACAGGAAAGCTGCTGATAAAGGATGCGAGGAAATTATCTTTAATCCAGGAGATTGGGTTTGGGTTCACATGAGACCGGAGAGGTTCCCAAACCAGAGGAAGAGCAAGCTATCACCTAGAGGAAATGGTCCATTCAAAGTGATAGAAATAGTCAGCAACAATGCATATCGTCTTGAACTTTCAGGTGAGTTAACTATATTACCCACTTTCAATGTTGCTAACTTGGCTCCATATATCGCATATGATAGTGTTCTGAGATCAGAACCTTCTCAATGGGGACGGAATGATGAGGACCAGGATGTACATAATTTATTTCAACAAGTGTAAATATGTCAATGTAACACTTGGAGATCGAATTCACAAGGAACCTAGAACCAACGTAATAAGACTATAGGATTCTCACTTAAGCTCAAGAAATCCAAAGAGATTGAAATTAAGAACTACTACTACTCAAACCAAGTAAATTAAACCAAACAAGCATAAACTAAACAAACTCAAACACAAAATAAAATCAAACAAAAACAGCACAATAAAGAAGCAAAGACAATCAGACTAAGGCAAACAGCTTTAGGCAAGGTAATTGATTAAAAGGAAGGACAATTAATTGATGAAGCAACAAGAAAAAATTAAGCTCAACCTAGGACATGAGACAGTCAAATAGACTAACCCCTTTCCATGTCATTAAATCCCTTTATCAACCTAAGAATCTAGCTAAACTTCCATTTGCAAATTCAAAGGTCAACAAACATTAAAAACAAGTTCAATAAGTCTACTAAACACCCTAACTTCAACTTTCAATGGCTAGGGAAGCTTAGCTCATAAATAGGTCTTTCATGAATTTTCATTAATACATTCTGGGCATAAAATATTCTAGCATCTATTTTCAAGTGATCAACTTGAATCTAGCATTAAGAGCACCTAATATGAAGGAATCTAACATGCTAAGCATCAAAATTCAATCACCCACCTCTAGGATCTACCAAGCCTTAAACCGTCCTAAGGACTACTCACACATAATGAAAATAGAAAGCAAAACAAAAGATAAAAAGATGATTATAATGAAATAGATAAGAGATAAGATAAAGAGATTCTTCAATAATCTTCAAAGGAATGATCGAAGAAGATCACTCAAATGGGTCTCTAGTATTCTCCCTCAAACTCTCTCTCAAAATGTTCTTAAGTGGCTGAGAAATTAAAGATTAGATGATTCTACCCTTAACTTAGGGTTTTAAAAGCATTAAAAACGGATTTGAGTCAATCCGGGACAAACCGGGTAGGACCAAATGAAAACAGGTAAAATAATGCTGAGGTCAAGGTCTTGAGGTTGACCTAGAATTCGAGGAAGTGCTACCCAGGAAGCAATTCTATGCATTTCATGTCAAGCTAAATCCATCGGGTCGCAGGTCGAGCATTCGGATTGCAGACGTTTGGTGTGGGATGAGCTTCGTCGAGGTGTTGACATCGGATCATTGTTCAAGGAAGGGCGATCCAGTATTCTAGGAAGCCAATGATCCGAAATCAATGTCTTCACGTTGCTGAAGGTCGTAGAAGGATCCGTCATATAGTGTTCTCAGGTGCATCTGGATCATTGTGTTGCGGTCAGTCTCGAGGTCGACGCTCCGGAACGTTGGCCTCGGGCTGTGGTACAAGGCACGTCGAGGTCATTGGGATTGACCTAATAATCGAGGATGCATGATCCACTCTTTTCCTGCGGGTGATCCACTTATGCTTTTGTCGGTCGAGCAATCTCCTTCCCACATCGACCCATGCTACAAACCATCGACGTTACCCGGTCGATCTCGAGGTCGACGCTCGATCCAAGAGTTTCTTCTTTCTTCCTTCTCTATGTTTCTTTGGTCCACTTCCATTCCTTGATTGAGTTTCTCATCCCAAAAACTCTAATCCTCCATTCATAGCTCCAAATCACCTAAAATAACTCAAAAATGAAGAAAATAAGCAAATGTATGATCCTAAGACTCTAATGTATGAAATATGCAAAATGCTATCTAAAATGAGATTAAATGAAACCTATATGAATGAGAATGATGTAAAATCTCAATAAAAACTAGCACAATATTCACATATATCAGACCTCAACCCTAGCAACCAAGACACTTACCCGGAGAACCAAGAAGATATATTTGATCAAGACATTGCAACTATGAAGGATCCTCCCAAAACAAGATCAGGAGATAGGAGACTTATAGAATTGTTTAGAAAGTCTATTCAAAGCATGTTGGTCCAAAGAAATGAAGAAGAAGAGGTTGGACATCTAGATGGACCCGATAAAAACTGAGTGGAGCCATTTAAAGGCCAAGTGATGTTATTCTCAATTCAGCCACTTATGGGTCCAATTTAGGACATCCCAAACTTGCCAAAACGACTCTAAGGTATGTGTTTCAATAAATATATTCTGCTTCGTTGATTTTGAAGGATTTGAAGAAATCAAAATCTTTAGTTGTTTCCTTTCTTGGTTATAGCTGTTTGTAACTAGTTTGATGCTTTGAATTAGGGTTCCATTAGCTGCACAAACCGGTTTATAAGATTCCTTTAGCTGCCTTGTTACATTCACCTTTTGATTAATAAAATAACACAGTTTTTCTCAAAGTGAGAGTTCATCGATTTCTCTTGAGTTCTAGTCTTTCTTTGTGAGTAATTTCAAGGTGATTCTTGTTCTAGACTTATCATAAGTTTTACATCACTAGTGTGGCGTATCTAGATCAATCCATCATCCCATTTCACCTGGATTTTTTAGAGAGTAACTTATGTCCAACTAACCAACTCCATCACACCACTATCAAACATCTATTGTTCTTGAGGATAGTGACTTTAATTCAGCCTCTCGAATCCATCACCTTTCTTGTGAGATCAATATCCTAATCTTACATCAATCTTGCAGCTAGCCAACATGAATCTACCATTTTTGAGTTTCCAATCTTACCTACTTGAAATGCTAATGTTTCTAATCTACCAGTTTTGAGTTTTTAATTTCACCTAGTTTCAAAGTTGGAACTTGTTTGACTAGACAAGAACGCATAAAGATTATTTCTTCATCAATGATAAATTCTTGTCAAGACTGATTTTGGGCTCAAACAAATTTGTTATTCAAAAAACAACTTATCAAGTACATATATGTGTGTGTTTACATCTTACTTAGTGAAATTATTTGATGAATCTAATCTGAAAAACGTATGTGACTTTTTAGTGGCAACAAAAACACATATGAACACATGTTGCGTTTTTTTCTTTCTCTTCATCACAGATCTGTGGTGTCTTTATCCTCCTATCTCTTGTCAATGGAGATTTGGAGTTTCTCTCGGTCCTTATTGCACCGATACCTTTCCAGCTCTTGTCTCGCCTCTATAGCCAGTTACACTCCAAAAAAACTCTCAGATTTTTCTACGGTCGAGTTTTCAGATCTGTCTTTTCAGATCTAAAATTTTAGATCTAGTTTTGTATAGCGTCAAATATGACTACTACTAGGACTATAAACTCGTCTCGGCGAGTCAATAACTATCCCTTCTTCACAAACTCAACAAGCATTGGAGGTTGATGAAGTCCTTGTTTCTCTTTTAGGTGGTTCCATCTTTAATAATTTTTAAATCTACAAGGTTTTCACAGGTGATAATAGTTTTAAGCAGCTTTTCCGGAAAATTTTTTCTGTTCCAAAGAGATTTAGGAGAACACTCTCTAATCCTTGCTTCTTAGCAAGATGTTTTATGTTTTCAATTAGTTTTTAATAAGCTACTCTTGAACTGTCTTTGAGTTCTATGACTAGTATATGTTTTAAATCTTCATTTTTTCAAGTTGTGGAGATCATGTTGTTAAAAGGTTGAGGCCTTCAAACCTCTTTTTATCTAATAATAGCCTTTGACGTGAGAAAAAAAAACCCCTTGTTGGGTCTGTGTACCTACACAATCTATTTCTTTTTATGGGTATGTTGTTCCTTACTATGTGATATCATTTGTTACTCTCTTACCCTTTGTCAAGGCGTAGAAGCGTAATCAATTCTTTACCTTCTACAATTCAATTTGTAACACATTACATTAAGTTTTTCACCTGTGTAAATTAAGGTTTAGAATATGTACTCTCTTTGTAGGTGAATATGCAACTGTAATAGCATATCTATTATCATATACTCACAAATGCATTTATACTTCTAGCAATCATTTGGAGCTGGTGTATTAAAACCAAAATTTTGGAAGATTTGAAGTGATTTGAAAAGATTTAGTGAGTTTTTAAGATATTTGGAATAATTTTTTAATATTTTTAATTTTCTTAAAATCAAGTGATTTGGTGTTTGAAGAGATTTGATTATAAAATTTTGTGAGATTTCATATAATTTATGAAAGAGACAGATTCATCGACACATAAGACAAAGTTAAAAAATAAAATAAAAAGGGAACGAGAAAAGATTCAAAGTAAATAAAGCAAGAGTGAAAAAATGAGCAAGCCAAAAATAAAGCAATGAAAATACAGAATAAAGGAAAGGGGAGCCGGTGTCGGAGCAGCGAAACCTCCAAACACTGGCTCTAAAGAGGACTCTTGATGATGAGCGAAAGAGTTATTTGAAAGAGAGAAGAGAAAGCGTTTAGAGAAAGAAAGGAGAAAAGAGAATTTTGTGATGCCTTTGTTTATCAAATTACAGGAATCATAGAACTGAAATCTAAACCCAACATGTCAATTAGTTTCAATCATTTGTCAATTTAACAAAACTACGGGCACAAAAACAAGAGTAAAAGAGCTAACCTTGATTAAACATCTTAAATATACTATTGGAGTTGAATAAGTCAGTATCACCATTCATGTATAAATACAGGCAGTTAGATTGTTTTTTCCTTTGGATCACCTTTTTTAGAGATTCAAAAGATTTTTAGAAAGGAAAAGAAAGAGAAGGGGAAGTAAGATTGGACCGTAAAGGAAAAAGAGGAGGATGGGAGATAATAAGATATTTTTATTGGTGTTAGAAACAGAAATCTTATACTCATATACTTGAAATTTACAGCTAATCACTCAAATTTCTCTACAAAAATCATTATACATTAGGTAATATATATGTATATATATACTCTTTCGTTTATGCTATAAAGTTACAAACTAACCATGTTAAAAATATGTGGATACTAATCTGTTGAGAATTTTGTTTAAGCACTGATATTTCACTAGTATTTATTTGTATCAGATAAATATATATATATATATGATGTTTAACACAAAAATTTAATTTTTTTTCTTCATTTAATCCAAGTATATATGTATATTAATTACATTATCAATTACTAAAAAACAAAAGTATTTTAAGTAATTTTAAAAGTATTTTAATCATTGTGCATATATTTACATATCTATTATGTATCTACCTTAAAAATATATATTGGATAATGAGTGCGGTTTAATTTAAAAATAAGGAAAAGCAAACAACGATTTGGTAATTCAGGAGTTCTCAGATTCTATGGGAGGGGATTGGACTATTTTTTTGGGTGGTAATGCCTACGGATAGACTTTCACCGCTGATTTTACAAATAAATAGTACACATGTATTCATATCCGTGTAATAACCGAGATTTACTGGATAAACTTGACAAACACATAGAAAGGTTAACTCGGCTGATGACTTTGGCGTGACTTTGTCTACAATAACACTTTGCCCGTGCATTCGATTCTTTGACCGCCACTTCGGCTACCAAGAGAGAGAGTCACTGGCTTTGCCGCCTGGTTTACACACTTCAATTTAAATTTCATTCCTTCTGTTCTTTCTTTCTTTTTTCTTGATTTCTCCCAAATGTCATATTCCATATAGTTGAGCTATTAGCTGGGAATATTTGACAGCCAGATTGAGATTGAGAAGAGATTGACCACCAACTTATTATTAAAGAAGTATATAATTTGATTAAAGAAAAAAATATATAGAATTTCATAATCATTTTCCCAGAACTAAATTCAAGTATTGTTGAAATTGTCTTTATTTGGTCATTATTGACTTATTAAAAGTCATCCAAAAAGGGGGAAAAATACTTTATAATTTTCCAATATATTTCAAAGATTAACAACTCTCATCGCCCTCCACACAAACCACATTCGTACAATAACAATGATTATCATCATAAATAGTATAATTATATAAAAATGAAGGAAAGAATAAGTGCAAACATATCACATCAGTAGCTTAAACCTGCTCCTTTAAAAGTTTATCTAACTTTCATGATAGCAACTTCTTAGAGTTCTTGACATAAGATTTATAAGCTTTTTATCTGATATTTGTATATTAGAAGGAAAAGCTTCTTCTGTATTTGCGTCTGAATCGCTACTGCTACCGCAAATCTTTTCGATTTGGACACCAATATCTTTAGCAAGCTTTTCAGCTCCATGTTTAGAGAGAATGGTGTCGAAACAAATGTATCTACCAAAGGCGGTTTTATTACCCAAACCTTCGTATAAACGTACGTGTGCTTTAGCCAACCTGTTCACATCCATTGTCGCTAATAACCCGTTGCTATACATCTCTTTTGCTCCTGCATTTTGTCAAACAAATTGTTCAATAAATATAAATATATATATATATATGAATAATAAAGTCAACATCTTATTAGCTGTCGTTTTGTCTCACTGTTGAATGGACCACCACTGAACTACGTACACATATGCTCATTGTTTCTATCTATTTGTGTATATAATTAACATTATTCTTGGACGGTTACTTAGTTTTGGATTCATATTTGTTATGAGATATCGTTTAATTATACCTTTGAGATATGCCAAGGTTGAAGTAGAGTTACGGTGGAAGAAGTCAGGACCAGTGATTAGAGCAGGACAAATAGTTGCAAGCTTTAATCCTTTTGCTTCTGCGATTCTCCATGCAGCTTTCTCAGCTCTCAGTTTTCCAAGTGCATACCAAAGCTGTCGAATTTGTATAGAGGCCTCCATGTTAACTACGGTCTTTTTATATAATTTGTATCTAGAGCTTATATGAAAATTACGACTAGTTTTGTTTACCTTGTTATCAATGCAGAGTTGTTCATCGCTCCAGCTTTCTTCGTTGATAACAGAGTGATCAAAATTGTTAAAGGAATCGTTTTGCCAAGCGCAGGCTAAGAGAGATGATGTGAAGACACATTTCCTCACTGACCCTGTTCTTGTACATGCTTCGATTACATTCTCGCTCACTTTTGCTTCTAGTTCCGCCATTGATTTCTACAAACAAAAAAAGTAACAAAGAAAATAAGATTGTGTATACTTTATTAGCCCGTTAAGTATAAATTTTGTTAAGTGCAGATTGAAAAAACGATAAAACAAAATGATTTGATGAAGACATGAGTGGGATGTATATTGCTGAATCACATTGTATTCAAACAATTATACAAAGGTCCTTTTCTAGATAGCTGTCACTGTCAGTAGGTAGAAAATCGCTTTAATGTAGTTCACACAGTCACTCTCAAGAATGCTAATTAAGTACTAAATGATCAGGTGGTTGATGATTAATTTGTCAAATGTCAACAACAAAAATGGAGAAATCATTCAAATCTCAAAATAAAGTGGACTCATCCAATGCCATTTGGTTGGAGATGATTTCTATTTCATATTTTTCAACAGAGACCAAACAAACAAAAGAAACAGAAAAGATCAATGTTTTGAAAATATGAATCACTCAGAAATAACTAAGTAGTAGTAACTTATAAGTACAAACCTCAACTCATTAGCGAAAAGCTGAGCCATTTTGTAGATAATATAAGTATTGTAGAAACAAAAGTATTCACACATAAATTATAAATCAATCACATTTATGAAGGCAATACATTTTCACCTTGACACGTATACGTCACAAAAATGTAAGTAAATCAGAACATGAAAGAATGAGGACAAATTGGTAGAGAGGAAGATGAAATAGAAACATACCGAATATCCAGAGATTCCAGCAGGATCTACAAAGGCAGTAGTGTGGAAAACGCCAGCACAACCATCAAAGGCTTTAATCAAACTCTCCATCTCTGTAAGTCGAGAAATAACTGAAGTAATCCTACCGCTAAACGACGCCGTTTCAGCGTCTCTTTCCATCTCGCTCACTTTCTCTTTGTCCTCTGCATTTTCAAATGTTTTAAAAGAGGAACAAAAGCAACGTTTAATCCTCAAAACCAACAACTTGGAAATCGAAATTTAATCACACTGGTTTCATAATAATAATCTGCAGATTCTGTATATATTCAAATCAGATATACACAAAGAGAGTTTTCGTCTTTTCGATGTACCAAAAAGAATGACGGAATTGAGCCGGGATAATAGAAAATTGGAGTTAAAAATAGAATCGGGAAAGAATTAAACCTGGAGAATCGACAACAATTCTTACAGAGTAACCATGGACAAGGAGGCGGTTAACAATGGCGCGGCCAAGGTAAGAAACGCCGCCAGTAAGAGAAACCAATCTGTTAGCGGAATCAGAATGGAGAAGCATGGGATTTGTGGATTTAGCAGCAGGAGAGCCACCAAATCCGTCGTCGTCTCTCCTCCTCTGAACAGCAGCGCAAATGAAGTCCTTAAACTGAGCCGAGAACTTATCGGACGCACGAACAATCCTCATAGTCGAGTTTGAGATGTTCTTTACAGAGTTTGTTATATGAGAAACAAAAGTGACAGAAAGAGGAAGCAGATATTTATACTGAGACAGAGAAGGACCACAGGCCGTTACAACATATGTAAACTCTCTCTCTCTCTCTTCATCTTTCCAAGAAAGACCAGTGTTGTGTTTTCATCATTATTATTTCTTTTACTAACGCTTTTTATTTGTTATTTCCCCATTAATAAATATTTATTATCTATGTTTTTTTTTTGTCAACCAAGATATATTATAAATAACGTATTTCGGTGATAACGTATTACAACACTAAATCACAATTTGACACTTTAATAGATCGAGCGAGAAAATCAACTTTATGATTTAGAGATCTAGGAATTACATGTAATGAAAATACAGGAAAAAGGGACTTTAACCTAGAGAAGTCTTCCTGGTAAGGTAGGAATGCAGGCCACTCCTCGGGATTTGACATTATCTTCACTACATCCATGCAATCAGTAGCAATCTCCACCTCCAAAAAATCCATCATAATTAAAGACTCCATCGCTCAAAGCACAACTTCTACTTCTGAGTGTAATGCCGAAAGACTTCTTCTAATCTGATGTGCGCCCATACACCCCCCCTCAACAGAATCTGGAAAACAAATCCAACCGATCCCAGAGGAAATGTCTGAAGTTTTCCAAGATGCATCAACAAAACATCTGAAACCCGTGAAAGTCGGATTAATGGTCAAAGGCATAGCCACCTCTGTCCAAATTGAAATCGAGTTTGCTGATATTGGTTGTGGAGTCTTCATTTTATGTTGTCTAGCTTGAGTCCATTCTAACATATCTTGTTCTGCTTGGGCCAATAACCCAGGAGGATCTGTATTTGTGCCTAAAAAGCAGTTTTCATTTCTTGATTTCCAGATTAACCAAATTAACCAAGGGAAGACCTTAGTATTCTCAGAATCTGGAATCCTCCAAAACATGTAATCCAGATTATACCAGATTGAGTTTCCTGGAAAGATTTCCACCGGTGAAGGAATAGGGAATAACGCCCAAGTTAAATATTTATTATCTATGTTTTACTATAAATTATGTTAACATTTTAAAATTAATTTCTTACAAAAACTGCTTTCTCTACCAAATATTTATTTATTTTCATTTTACTGACCTGTAAAACATTATATAATGAGCAAAAAGTCTTACTACTCACTTATTAATATCCGGTTTTTCACCAACTAAATTATACATCTTTAATCTTTTAAATTCAAAGTTTGTTACTATTTCTTTTTTTGTATCAAACTAGTATTATAAACTAGAAACCGAGACAGGTTAAAGACCAATGACATCATTAAAATAAAAGGTGATTTATTAATATGGTGCATGAAATATAATTTATGTACTGTGTGATATTTGATAATTATTGAAATAGTTTCTAAGAATTTTAAAATATAAGTTTGCCATTCATTTTTTTGAAAAAACGTTCTAACAAAAATGTCATTAATGAAAACTGCCACATAAGCATAGCGCATGTTATAAAGTCTACCTAATTAAATGATTTGAAGCATGGTAGACTTTAAATGATATGGTAGACTTGTAACCTATGTGTGGTAGAGTTTACAAGATAGTGTAGAGGCTAGATTTCATGCTGAAATATATACCTTAGTAGACTTATTAATGAAGTGTGGTAGACTTTGAAATCCTTCATGGTAGAGTTTGGTTTAGTTTACAAGCTAGCTTGGTAGAGTTTTGGAGTAATTAAATATGGGAGAAAATTCTTAGTATGTTAGACTTTATTTTGACTTGTGGTAGACTTGAATGTCCTTCATAGTAGACGTTCGTAGAGTTTGCAAACCCTGTGTGGTAGACTTTAGAGTATCTATATAAGGATGAAATTTGTAGTTTAGTTATTTGTTGTGCGTCGTGTAGTAGACTTTAAAATCCTTCGCGGTAGACTTTGGTAGACTTGACAAGTTGCCTTGGTAGAGTTTCATGTAGTTCATTTGTATGTAAAATGTCTGGCATAGTAGATTATCGTTTCACGTGTGGTAGACTTTGGCAAACTTCATGGTAGACTTAGGTAAAGTAAACAAACCCTGCATGATAGACTTAAAAGTATCAATGTGAGAATGAGATTTATAAGCTTAGTAGATTGTCAGTTAAAGTGTGATAGATTTTATAGTCCTTCGTAGTAGACATAGGTAAAGTAAGCAAACTCAGCATGGTAGACTTAAAAGTATTGATTTAAGGATGAAATTACTAAGCTTAGTAGACTGTTTGTTGAAGTGTGATAGACATTATTGTCCTTCATAGTAGATGTTTTGTAGACTTGACAAACTACCTTGGTAGAGTTTCTTTTAGTCCATTTGTAGGTTAAATGTCTTATTTGGTAGATTACTATTTCACGTGTGGTACACTTTGACGACCTTCGTGGTAGACTTATGTAAAATAAAGAAACCATGCATGGTAGACTTTAAAGTACCTATTTGATGATGAAATTCCTAAACTTAGTAGAATGCCTATTGAAGTGTGGTAGACTTTATTGTCCTTCGTTATAGACTTTGGTAGACTTGAACAAGCTACCATGGTAGAGTGTCATGCATTCCATCTATAGGTGAAATGTCTTGTTTGGTAGATTATCATTTCACGTATGGTAGAATTTGACGATCTTCATGGTAAACTTAAGTAAAATAAAGAAACCATGCATGGTAGACTTAAAAGTATTTATTTAGGATGAAATTCCTAAGCTTAGTAGATAATCGGTTGAAGTGTGATAGAATTTATTGTCCTTCATGGTAGACTTGACATGCTACCATGGTAGAGTTTCGTGTAGTCCATTAGTAGGTTAAATGTCTAGTTTGGGAGATTACCATTTCACTTATAGTATACTTAGAAAGTCCTTCATGGTAGACTCAGGTAAAGTAAACAAACCATGTATGGTAGACTTAGAAGTTTCAAGTTGTGGCTAAAATTCCTAGCGTAGTAGACCTTAATGTCCTTCATGGTAGATGTAGGTAAAGTTAACAAGACCGCTATGGTAGACTTTATTCTTTCAAGGTAGACTTTTTTATGCATAATATGATAATTTGTTAGACTTTAGTAATTTAACCTAGAATAGCAAATGACTATTTTATCCTTTAATTATTAATGTATAGGAGCGCTTACCCACCTTCTTCTTTGAGTTATTGTAGTCGTACAACCAATCCTCCATTGATAAAGCTCTTCTCCTTTATCATTTCTCAATTGTTTTACATTTCTCTTTTCGATCTATGGACTGAATCGTATTAGTTTATGGCAATTAGAAAAAGGAGAGAAACAAGTGGGTTTTTAAGGTTGATAATTCTCATGGCTATAAAATTGTTGGTGTGAGTGGGGATCTTAGTTATGGTGATTTTCTCAATATGGTGTACAAAGATTTCGGTATAAATCAATAGATTTATAAGGTAATTTTGAGCTACATGCCAAAAAACTCATGCAATTTCTACCACAAGACACCCCTCCTGTCATTGTTAACAATGCAAGGCAATTGAGAGGATTTCTGCAACAATTTCAAAGAGAGGCAACTCGTCTGTGTGTAGAGATTTTGAGGAGATCTTGTGAAGGTGTTGGGTAATCCAAAGGGGATGGCAGATTTGAGCCAAGTTATGTGTCTATGTTTGGCAAATGTGAGTCTACATTTCGTAGACTTTCTCAAAATTTTGGTAGACTTTCTCCGAACTATGTTAAAAATGAAGTTGAACATGTTGAAGAAGATGATGATAATGCAGAATTCAGATTCAACTACTGCGAGGATATGGATAGTGCAAGCTCTGGTCATGAAGATTTTATAAGCCTTCACATAAAGGTTAAAGAAGAAGAAAACAAAAACTTACCTCATTCTAGGAGAATATTGAAAGATGAGGATATTTGGGCATAGAAATGAGGTCACTACAATTAGCTATTGGACAAGTTTACTCCATAAAAAAAAGATCTCGAAATAAGGATCAAGATCTTTTCAGTTATATACAGGTATGACTTTGATGTCACTGTTTCATCGCTAGTATTGTTGGTGGTAAAATGTTGGGTTCCAAACTGAAAATAGAGAGTATGTGGTTCATGTATTGATGAGAGTCCATGTTTCCATATTCAAAAGTATTGTTAAGTACACACTTTCTCTGTTAACGAGGATCAGCCTGTGCTCGTCAAGTGACTCTCGATATTTTAGGATGTTCATAATTGGATTTTGTTGGTGGTGATGGGCCTTATGTTCTTCCTTATCATGTGGGGAAGCATTGAACACACGTTTTGGTTTAAAGGTACAATACTAATACGTTTCGGTAGACTTTAGTAAAGTAGTCTAATATAGTTTGGTAGACTTTTGGAAAGTATTATAATACTCTCTCTATTTCGCAAAGAGTGTCATTCTAGGAGAAAAATATGTTTTACAAAGAGTATCTTTCTACATTTTCAATGTAACTTTTAACAAAAAATTCCAATTTTAATCTCCAATCGATATTTTTAACATGAAATCTAGTCAATCATTACCTTTAATCCATAGAGATATAAATTACTTTGTATATTGTTTCTTAATTTGTATGAAAAAACCTAAAATGATACTCTATAAGAAATAAAAGGAGTATGTTTAGTAGACTTTTGGAACGTATTATAATATAATTTTGTAGATTTTTGGTGATTGGTGAAGTTGTTTAGTATAGCTTGAAAGACTTTGAGCAAGGATTATGATATAGTATGTAGACATTAGTAAAGGATTTTAATATAGTTTGATAGACATTGGTTTTCGTCTTGGTAGATTTTACAATAGTTTGGTAGACTATAGATGACGCTCACTATTCTTTTCATACAATAAAGTACTGGAATGTACATCATACCTTAAAAGAAGCACGAGCTCTATCTATAGAAAATTTAGAGACTAGTTTTGAAGAACTACCTTCCTACTTGTATTTGATGCAAATTTAGGAACACTAATCAAGCTTGAAGTAGACCAAGATGATAAGTTCAAGTTCCAGTTCATTGTATTTGATGCAAGATTAGAGGACTTCCTTATATGAGGACTTCCTAAGAAACGAGTGCGAGAGAGAATGATGACAGCATGGAGAGAGAGAGAGGAGGATGATGGCATGGAGAAACTGTAAAGAAGAGAGATCGGACAATGATATTAACAACGTAGAGAGAGAGGATGATAAAGACGTGAAGAGAGAGAGGATAATGACGGCATGGAGAGAGAGAAGGATGACGAAGTGGAGAGATAGGAGAATGACAGTGAAAACAATCGAACTTGAAGAAGAGGAGATGAAGAGAGTTAACGAAGGAGGCGGAGAGGAGAAGAGAAAGAGAAGAAAAAACCTTTTTTTTTTCTTTTGGATTTTTTTAGTGGCACGGATATTATTAAACGGAAACCTAACTTTTTTAATAATTTTTTCCCTTTCAACAAATTATTCACATAAAACATATCGTATTAATAATTAACTTATTTTCATACACGATAAAGTAATTTGTTATAAAATAAATCAAATGAGTTGTAGAGTAGTGGCATTATATTAGAATTGTTGCGCCCGTATTACATTGACTGGCTGATTTTTGCATCTACTTGATTCTTGTACAACTCCTACCCATCATTACTGGTCAAATTAGTTAACAAAAACGACTCCTAATTGGATTAACAAAAGATTGACCTGTATTGCTGCTCGTTTACCAAGTCACAATCTTCAATGTCTTGAATCATTATCATTTTTAGTAGTAAAATATTTTAGTACCAAAACTTTTTTAAAAAACTGTTTTTTTTCTAGTTAATTCTCTGAAATCATAGACTCAATATTTTCTCATGTTTTGATCTATGTGACTGTTGTTTTGCAAATGCATTCTTACCAACTCTTATTTTATTAAACTATTCTTTTTGTCTTATAATAAATTATCCAATGACAGATGTTTCAAGTAGATGTACATAGTTAAAGGAAAAGTAGATGCACAACAGTAAAAAAAAACCTTGTGAAATTACATAAAATATCTGTGTAATTAATATGAATAAGTAATAAAATTAGATAAAAATATATTAATTTTGATTGTTGAGAATCTAAAATATTGTATATTTTAAGACAAATAAACGAAAAGAAAAACTGTTGGAAACAAGAAAACTAGAAGAAAATGAATGAATTCTCCATTAACAAAGAGCTTGAAGCTCGATTTTGTTACAGAGGAAAACGAAAAAGATTCAGAGATTAAAAGTCTCTTTCTCTGTTAATTCGTTAGAAAAGAAAATGCCTCATACTTATAATTTGATGAGATAACCGGTCGGTTTACACATTAGTAAACCAACAAAATTGAATAAGAAATACTAAACCGAATATAATTCTAATACCCCCTCTCAAGATGTCACCTATATTGATTGGAGAGACATCTTGCTTCGTAGATCATGAAACTGACCAGGTCCAAGAGGTTTAGTTAAAATGTCTGCTACTTGATGATTAGTCTTCAGATGTAGCAGCTTGATGAGACCATTTTGTACTTTCTCCCTGACAAAATGACAATCTAATTCTAAGTGTTTTGTGCGCTCATGGAAAACAGAGTTTTGTGCAATATGTATGGCTGAAGTGGAGTCACAAAAGAAAGCAATAGACTTTGCTTGAGGAATCTGCAATTCCTGAAGTAGATTCACCAGCCATTGAACCTCTTTTACGCCAAATCCCATAGCTCGATATTCAGATTCTGCAGAAGATAAAGCCACAGTGCTTTGCTTCTTCGATTTCCATGATATAAGAGAGTTGCCTAAGAACATACAATACCCTGAGGTTGATCTCCTAGTATCTTTGCAAGCTCCCCAATCTGCATCAGTGAAAACCTTAAGGATTAAGTCTGAATCAGAGGAGAAAAACAGACCTAATGTGATTATGTTCTTCAAATAGCGAAGCACTTTGTATGCTGCTTGGAGATGCGATTGCTTGGGATTGGAAGAGAATTGACACAATCTATTTACAGCAAAAGTGATGTCTGGTCTGGTGATGGTGAGATACATCATTCTTCCCACCAACCGTCTATAAACAGAGGGATCTGATAATACTGGCTCGTCACTATCACTTACCAGATTCACACTTGGTTCCATTGGAATGCTCGAAGGTTTACAACCTTGTAAACCACTTTCTGCAAGTAATTCCAAAATGTATCTTCTTTGGCAAACTGAGATTCCAGCCTTAGACCTTGCTATTTCTAAGCCAAGAAAGTACCTTAAAGGACCGAGATCTCGCAGCTTGAAACATTTATGCAGAGCTGCTTTCAAATCTGCGACAAGTTGATCATTGTTGGCAGCAATTATTATATCATCCACATAGACTAAAACAGCAATGTACTGGCCTTCAATATTTCGAATGAAAAGTGTATGATCCGTGTGGGATTTTATGAAACCAAGTTGCAGCAGAGAGTCACTAAACTTCAGGAACCATTGTCTAGAAGCCTGCTTCAAACTATATATAGATTTCGAAGTTAACAAACTGGATTGGGAGGAAGAATCTGACCATCTTGAGGAGTATAACCAGGTGGTAATTGCATGTAGATTTCTTCA
>OVBA01005210.1:0-20652 GCA_900406435.1 Lepidium aucheri
TAAAGTCCAAGTTATAGCAGTCCATTATTCTCTGAAGTATTGATTATTGAACCAAGGTGGAGAATTGTGATTCAATCAGTTCGGTTTAGCTGGCTCTAATCTGATGTCGACTTGGTTATTGCTAAGCTAAGGATGGTTGAATTCTGGTTAAGGAATAAGAGTGAAGATTGATGCTAAACCAGTCTCTCAGTTGGTTTAATTGCAGAANTCATATGTTGGTTGATGTTGCCGTTGAGGGTGTGTTCTCAAATGTAACAGAAAAATCAGAAACATTTTATCTTCATCCTTTTCTCTGTAATTCTCTAGTTTTGTTTTTTGTTGGAGTCTCCATTGTTGTTGTTCATTGGAGCTCTGATTCTTCTTGTAATCTTCTGAGATTAGTGGATTGCTGGATCTAATCCAGCCCCAGATGTAGGTATCGTCACATCGACATACTGAACTGGGTAAACAAATCTTCTCTGGCTCATGTTCTTTGTTTTTTTTGAATCTTGTTCAATCGTATTCTTCTGAACCAGTTAATCTCAAAACTGATTAAAATTTGAAGCTCAATTTCCGCATAGGCTTCGCCATTGATTCTTTACATCCAATAATATAATTGGGCTATCCGACAAAAACAAAAACACTTGTGGTTAATTTGTGAGATAACCATAAGATAACAATATCCCTCCACGTGTCACATCAATGTTGCTGCCAAGATATCACGAGAATAGGAGACAAATATTTGTAATAGGTTCGAGACGATTTTACATGAGTCTATCAACTTTGAACATGAGAGAGGCTATAGTAGAAGATGTGGAGGTCAATAAGTGGGAATGTCATTCCTTCTAGCTGAAGTACATGCAGATTGGTTGCAAAAATCTCAAAGCATGAGATCTTGGTTCTAGATACATATGATTGAGCTATGTTGTTATCATGTAGAGATTTAATTAAGGGTTCATTACTAGCTTGGAAGTGAAGTACATTTACGAGCAAATTTAACATTAAAGAATACATGGTGGTACAATTCTTAGTGAGTGGAGCAAAGCAAGCGCAAGGATTACGGTATTCTTCCTGTTTGTTTTTAAGTTTCTCCTGTAGTTTTGTTCTACCTTAAGCTTGTACACTTTAGTAGAGAGATCCATCTAAAACATTGAGACATGTATGTATTCGAGTTCTTTGTATTTGGGTATGAACAGAGAAAAGCTTTTGTGGAACTATTATGGGAATGTGTTAAGATATGTGAAAGAACTACTGTGAATGAGATCAAATATTTTACTGGTCTTTGCCTCCGAATTTCTTATGACATTTTACTAGAATCGGTTTGTTGTTTGTTGTTTATTAAAGACATGTGAAAAATAGAGTTCTGATCATGAGACTCGGGACCTCTCGCAACCAAAGGAAAAATAATTTCACTAGACAAAACGCCTAGCTATCTTGATTATACACTTTAATAACTTATGATAGGGCCCTTCACTAATCCTATTTTCAACGAAAATGGCCAGGGTTAAGACAGAAGTACACATACAACCCAAGTGATAAAACAAACCTACAAGCTCTTACGTAAGTTTAACAAGCTTTTACTAACATGATTCCAAAGTTTCTCGTTGACTAATACTTTCTCGGAAAAAGGAATAGACATCGCACTTAAGTACTAGTAAGAATAGGCAGAAACCAAATCTTTTATATAGTCTCCAAATTTTCATAACAAATCATATAGATTTAGACACAAAAGGTCACCAAACACATTAAAAAAGATGTTTTAGTCCGTAGATACAATACAAGCATATGAAAGGAGAATTTTACTTCAAAGACAGAAGGTTGATAAAACCCACTAAAAAAAGATATAGAGCAAAAAAAAACTTAGAAAAAAACTCATAAAAAGAGATGCAACTCAATTGTATACTCACAAATTATAAAACATTCTGTTTGAGGTGTATATTGTAAAAATATTCTGTTTAATGCCACATTGTCCAATCTTTTGGTAAATAATTAAAGTAACGAAGAAAACAACATGATAACAATTACATTATTCTCATCAAAATCTGAATATAGGTCTAAATACTTTTCTATTATACTAGCTCACAGAAATAGTAAAAAATATGATAATTTTATCATATGTTATTTTAAAATTCATAATATCATAGAACACTGTAGAAAAATATTAATATATGTTAAAAATACTCCTAAATTTTGGAATTTCAAAACTTAACTAATTTAATATTATGTAAAACTAGAATACAAACAAATTACAATATATTATTTGAAGTAAAATTTAAATTTTAGTTATATAAAATAAAAACATATCACATTAATAACCCATATACAGTGTACGAATGTTGCATCATAAAAATGGTTGCTTTCTATGGGAAGGAGCAACAAATACAAATCAAATGATTAAACAGAATCTAAATGTAATAATTTACTATAATTAAAAAAGTTTGTTTAGCAATATCACCATGTATACTGTATTCAAAGATTCCCTAAATTATCTTGACAATTTTTGCATTTCTTTTTTAATATATTTCAAAACAAAATTTATTTTAGAATATTGTGATTATAAATTAAACTTGTGAACCTGATATTGCCAAGACAGGTTGTTGAAATTATAATTAATTACAAATCAACTGTCTTCCTAATTTTTTTATTTTCATATTACCAAATTACAAAGGATAAAGTTAAAAAGTAGAACAAATATTACACTCACTAAATGCATTAGATGCTTTGGAAATAATTTTGTTTTTCTAAGAAAAATAATACTTTTTAGGTTTATATAATCAAAAACATTCGGTTTGACGTCAATTCTTTTGTTAAACGAAGAACAACATGATAACAATTACATTGTTGCCATCAAAACATGAACATTAGTTTAGATATCTTCATATTACATATTCTAGCTCACAAAAATGGTAAAAATATAATAATTTTATTGTTTGTTATTTCAAGTATAACACTCTTGAAAAAGGATCAAAATAGGTTAAAATACTCCAAAGTTTTAAAATTTTCAAAAGTTACCTAATTTATTTTTATATAAAACTCGAATATGCAAATAAAATATATTATAAGATGATGTTATTTTGAAGTAGAATTTACATTTCAGATAAATTAAAGTTGGTTGACAAAAAAAAGTGAAATAAAAATTTTATATAATAACAACATGTCACATGAATAATCCATACATAGTACACAAATGTCGCACCATAACATAGTTGTTTTCAATGGAAGGGAGCAACAAATGACAAAAGAAAATGATAAAACAAAATCTAAATGCAATAACTTTATGGTAACTGAGACCATTTGTTTACCAAATGCAATATATATACCATATTCAAAGATTCTCTAAATTATTTTGAATTATTTTTTTTTTTTTTTTGAATGCATTTGAATTATATAAAAAAGAAGTTTTAGCAGTTCATAAATATGATTGAACTCTTGTTCCATAATGTGATTTCTAATAAGGAACATACAAAACTAGTTTTGCTCTCTAAATAAATCTATATAACTTGCTATAAATAGCAAAACATACAATGAGTTTCAATTTTCCTATTACGTATTATCTAGATTTTTTTGTATTATTATTTCATTCAACCTTATCTATATAATTTTTTAAGAAAACTAAATTCATCACTTTCATATAAAATATATCTTATACCTTCAAATATAATTGATTCAAGTTCAATTTCCATTATGTTAGAAAAATTATAATCAATTTCAATTATATAAGAGTTTGCTTTCCTTTTGAAAGTGATTGAGTCATACCTTACTTTTTTTTTTTTGTCACAACCCAAATTGATTAGTTAATTGTTGGGTTCAAATACAAAGAGGGTTTTTTTGGCTAGCCGAGCTAAATTTAGAGCACCTTATTCCAAATTTCTTTTTATTATTTTATTACTTTTTTCATGTAAAAAAAAAAAAAAAAAAAAACGAACCAATCGCAGGTCGCCACGTGTCGTGGGGCCCGTGAAACAATGAAGAGTTCGATTCTTAATTAGAATACTTAGAGCATGTGCAACGCTATTTCATTTCAAATGTTTTTTTATTAATTTTTTTTTTTCATTTAGAAAAAAAAAATAGAACGGACCAATCGTGGGTTGCCACGTGTCGTGGGACCCGCGAAACTAAGAAAAAACTAAGATAGATTCGGCTCTTATATAGGATATTAAAAATCTATTTCTTACGAAAAACATAATATTTTTTTTTTTTTGAAAGTTGTGTCAAGATACCACCATTGCTGGTGGTCTTAAGAGGCTGATTCTTAACTATCAAAATATTTTATTGTTTTTCTTTTTTGAGAATTGTGCAGAGTTTCTATTACACCTGCTCTTAGATTACAGGGAATGAAAGAGAACGAAATAAAAGAAAGATAGTGGATAAGGCCGGAGATGTCCATGAGTACTCCGTAGATATCCGATAAAAGGTTGCCGGTGTTGACGGCGTTGACTAAGGTGGAGAAATCTGACTCGAATGACACAGAGCTTAAGCCTCTATTGATCGTCGACATCATTGCTTCCTTCAAAGCAACTGCTTCAGCCATTAGAGGAGAAGCTATATCGCTCATTCGTTTGGATTCTTCCCATAAGACTTGATCATGTTTGAGAAAACACCAACCCAATCCTGCTACTCTGAGATCAGATTTCCACGATGCATCAGATCGACAAACAACGATTGAATTGCTAAAAGGGATCGCTTGTCCCTGGGGAATCGATGGGTGATTTTCTTTCCCTGATGCGATCGAATCCCATTCTCTGGCACTGGTAATTGCTCTGGTAAGGATCTCTTGTGCACTCCAACTGGTTCCTTAAATATGGTGTTGTTTCTTGATTTCCATAACTGCCATAAAATCCAGGCTGAAAGAGGAGTACTAGTGATTCCTAAAGGTGGAAGACATCGCAATTTGTATAAGACTTTCCATACTTCTCTCAGTCTACTTCCTTCGTTAAGGTGTGGGTTATGGAGAAACAGGTTGCTTTGCCACACCTGTTTAGCGACTGGACAGCAGAAGAAAATATGATCCATGGACTCAGGCTTACCACAGGTTTTGCACAGCTTGTGTGCGTCTAAACTCCGAATTGCCAGATTTTCTCCTGTAGGTAGAATATTGGATAGTGCTTTCCATATAAACATTTTGAGTTTAGGCGGTACAGGCTGTGACCACACTTCAATAATCCAATTTGTTTGGTGTGCAGTCATGATTGGGTTTGAAACTTGTTTAGTTTCAAGGATATCCATTGATCTATAGTATCCACTTTTCGTGGTGAATTCGCCATTGGGTTGACTTAACCAGATATGTCTATCTTTGGAACCTAGACAGCTTGGTATTATGCAGAATATATCCATTGCATACTCTGGCAGTAGGCGGAGGACCTTTTCTCTGAAGTGTTATGCTTCATCAGATCACTAACTAGCATATCTTTTGATTCCTCAGGTGCAGGTCCCATAGGATCAACAAACTCCTTCGATGAAATCCATTTCTCAGTCCATACTTTAACTGAATTCCCATCTCCAATAGCCCAGCCTAGATTATCTATAATCAAATCTCTGCCCACCAACACGCTCCTCCATCCATGTGATGCTGAGTTTGGTTTCCTACAAGATAACAGGTCAGCATTTCTACAGTACTTTGAAATGAGTAATCTGCTGAGAAGTGAATCTTGGTTTCGAAATAGCCGCCACCACAGTTTTCCAAACATTGCTTCGTTAAACTGTTGGATGGTTCTGAAATCCAGACCTCCATTCTTCTTGTGTTGGATGCTTCTGAAACCCCTTACTTTTCATTTTCATTTTTTCTTTTCACATTTCGGTGTTTAATTATCTTCTTTTTACTTATTATTCAGTTAATATAATGTTTACACACAGTTTTGATGGAATTAAAGTTGGAAATTAAGATAACCTAGACAACAACATCCCCACATGTTACATGATACTCCTGCCAAGTTACCAAAAGAAAAAGAGACAAGTTTGGATTCCTATGTGTTGCTGATACGAGGCGATTCTACATGACTCTCATCAACTTTTATCAGTTGAAAGATCATATTAGAGGATTGGAGGTGAATAATTGAAATCAAGTACATCAAGATTAGTAGCAAAGGGATCATATCAGAGGATATGGAGGTGAATAATTGAAATAAAGTACCATCAAGATTAGTAGCAAAAATTAGAGGGCATGAAGCCTTAGTCCTTGTTATATATGATTGAGCCACAAATATCATAGTGAAATTTCAATGGAGGGTTCATTACTAACTACGAAGTGAAGAACATCTAGAGGCAAATCAAGCAGTGGTTGGCCTTGTATACCTAGGTACTCTCTTTCACCACTCATATAGTTAGGTTGGCCTTGTATAGCTAGCTAATGAATGAAAGAGTTGCGCGATACCTTTCCCTCAAACCGGATTACCTTATCCCAAGGTAGAATAGCAGACAGAATTTGGAACCATAACTGAGTACTTATGGAAGAGAAAGTCGGATTAAAGTTGTTGGATTGTGTATGCTTTAAGAATAAATCTGGCCTGAGAGATGTTAATGTTGGATAATACTTTCGCGGGAAACGGAAGAACATTGCACTTAAGTAGCAACAAAGGACAAAAACCAAATATCTTGGTATGGTCTCTTTTTGGTCAGCCAAATGACATATTAGACAATTTAGACCAGTCCTCGGCGTTCGGTGCCTATGGCTACTTTAAACACACAAGATCAGTCCAAGATACACAACAGCTCACCCAAACTTGTCAAAATTGATGTTTTAAGATTCTGTAGATACAGTATATTACAGAACAGAAGAATCTAATGCAAAGGCAAAAGGTATACTATTGTTAAGGCCATCACGAAGAGTTTGTATAACAACTACAAAATTCAGAATTAACAATGAACTTTCTTGACTTGAAATATCACATTGGTGTGATAGCAGTTACATTGTTTGAACTTTGTTTTCGATATCATCATATCGAAAAAGCGTCCAGAAAAAACTAAGAAGTGCAACCAGCTCTTAATGTAACTAACTATCGTATACACTAGTACATGAGCAGTCTATCTATCATCATCAATCACAACTCAAAAGAGAACCTTGTTTATATGTGAAATTCCAATAGATTTTACATTGCTTTCATGCAAGATCCCAACTTTATTCAAATTACTTCCGTTTGACCAAAATCAAACCAATAAATAAAGATGAAACTTTTTTGTATTACAAACTTACTCATGATCAACTCGCTCTTGGGTCCATCCCTTGCTGCCAAACATAGACAAGCTCGTCCCAACCTGTGCTCGCCATTAAACCTTCAACAAGAACACTCATGTCGATCCCAACAGCAAACTCTGTATGATGATCATAACGACCCACCAAAGCATCTTCCACCATGTAATCCCAAAGACAAACAGTCATATCATAAGAGCAAGAAGCCATCAAATTCCTCTTATGCGGCGAGAATTTAACTTTCCTCACTGCATATTGATGGCCATTGAGCACAGCCAATGGAACTCTGTAACTCCGAACATCCCACACCTTAATCGTCTTGTCCACTGAAGAAGTAGCTAAAATACAATCGTCGTACTTGTTCCAATCACAAGACAATATCTCGAAATCATGAGCAGGGATGATCATAGTGGATCCAGGTTCTCGAACATCCCAAATCCTCAAGGTACAATCACCTGAAGCAGAGGCAAATACATCACCATGTTTAGGATTCCAAATCGCTTGGTAAACACAATACGCATGTTCCTTAAAAGTCCGGATACTCGCGGGACGATCCATAGCCCAGAGCTTCACCGTATCGTCCCACGAAGCAGTGAGAAATGAATCCCGGCGCGTGGGATTGTAATCTACGGAGTGAACTTCACGCGCGTGCTCTTGGAAAGATCGAATTGGATTAGATGGAGGAGGAAGAGCTGTGTCGTAAATCTTGACGGAGCCGTCACCGATTGCGGCGACGAGTACAGAGTCATGAGATTCCGACCAACAGACGTCGTAGACGGCGTCTGCTGTATCGTAAGCGACGGATTCAGTGACACCGGGAGCTCCAGGAGCGAGCTCGAGGACGTGAATCCGACCGTTTCCGAGAATTCCGAAGTTCTGAGCTGTGGCGACGGCGAGGCGTGATTCGTAGAAGGGACTAAATTTCACAGAGTAGCCATTAAACGGCGCTTTGAACACCGGCATAGCTCCTCCTGCGGCGAGTGATTGAATCAATCGAAGAGTTTTGAGTATTTTCAAAGATTTAAGGATCTGATCGGATAGCACTGATTCTGCTCATCGTAGATTATTGTTTTCGTCTCCAATATTTCCAAATTATTATTTCCTTACTCTAAATCTCCGCCTTTCTTATTAGGCCTTTTGGGCTATTATGCGGCCCATTAAAAAATTTCAAGGTAGTGTGAACCGGTGTCGTTTGGTATTTCCCAGTTAGGGTTTTTTGGGGGTTTGGTTCTCAAAGAGAAACTTCATCGTCTGTTTTCGCTAAATTTCATCTTTCTGAGACTGAGTTGGAGAGTAATCTAATTTTCGTGAGGAGAAGTGATCATCGCGAATTAGTTTCAATGGAAGAGATAACGGAAGGAATTAACAACATGAATTTGGCCGTTGATTCCCAGAAGAAGAATCGGATTCAGGTTTCCAACACTAAGAAACCATTGTTCTTCTACGTCAATCTCGCTAAGGTACAAAAACCCTTATATTCGAGTACTCATAAATCTATCTTAGCGTGAATTTTATGGATTGAAACAGTTTATATATTTTTCTTTTTGTTATATTTGTTCGCATTTGAGTACTCTATTTTGGTATATGCCTGGAAAAATATTGATTGTTCGTGTGAGTATTTATCTATGGCGTCACTTTTTAATTTATGTACACAGACATTTTTGATTTAAAACGGTAAATGGTAACATTTCAAATTGTTAGGATGGGTTTTTGGTGGAGCTCTTTCGTATGTCTTGGATTTATGTTTGTTTTAATTCCTTAGGATTATGAACTGTTACTGCTCATTAGGTTGCAGTCTATGTTATTGACATTCTGCGATTTTTCACAGAGGTACATGCAGCAATACACTGATGTCGAATTATCTGCACTTGGAATGGGTAAGCTTCTCTTTCTTATTCTGTGTTTAAGTAAATGTATACTGTATGGTTAATAAATTGAGACATATAATGAGTTCATTAAGTTCAAAGTTTCCAGAAAAGCAATTTCCTATTTTATTTATCTTATCATAATCCTAGCTTTCTTTATTGGAAGATATTTATGTTGGTTTCTCATCAAACTTGTATTGTGCAGCCATTGCTACTGTTGTTACTGTCGCTGAGATATTGAAGAACAATGGTTTTGCTATTGAAAAGAGTAAGATTTTCTCTATCTTGATTTTGAGCTCATGTTATCAGGTATTTGAATGATTTTTAGTGACTAAGATTTTCGTAATTGCAAATTGTTTCTTCTTGTAGAGATCATGACCTCAACTGTGGATATCAAGGATGATTCAAGGGGACGTCCTGTGCAGAAAGCCAAGGTATATATCTGAATGTTTTAAACATTATAAATTGTTCTAAAAATGTGTAGATTGTGAAGTTTGAGCTTCATTCTGTGTTTTTATGACATGTAGATTGAAATTACTCTTGCCAAGTCTGAGAAATTTGATGAATTGATGGCTGCATCCAATGAAGAGAAAGAGAATGCAGAAGCTCAAGAATGACCTTATGTCTTCGTATCCTATTGCTCTGCTTAATTAAAGACGCACTTTTATTTGTTTCATTTCCTTAATTTTTGGTTCACTTTCTTTTTGATGTTGTCATGGATTCTGTTTTCTCTGTGCCTGTGAACATTTTTTATTTTGAGTATCGTAGGAAGTATAAAAAGTATCTTCGTCGCATTGTGTTCCATTCAGATTCCAACTTAAATTCAGGGTCACGTTTATAAAAATTTAAATCAATTGAGTAATTTGTAATAGTTATAAACTATTTGGAATTAAATCAATTGATTGATTATACCGGAGTTCGGTTCCGGTTTATAAACTATGTCACTAGAAGAGTAGAAGTTATACAAGTTACAACCGACAATTAACAACTTTATGAAATATTATTTTTGTTGCTGTAAACTGAAGTCAATTTGAACTAAAGAAAATTGTCATTTAGAAAACAGAAGTAAGTTGTCAAACCATTTTTAAGCTCCTAATTTTGCTCATTGCAGAATGGTATGAGTTTCCATTGCATGATGATAATAGCTTTTGATTGTTACTATTTTAATTATTATGCCTGTAGAAATAGTCAAGGTAGATTGCATTTTGCGTATTGGTTCATTCGAGTATTTAAAAAACTCAATATTGTGTAAAATAGCTTCAACAAATTGGTCTTTGTTGCAATTCGATTATGATCGGTGCAATTTCGAATGGTGTTTAAAAGAGGTTTCTCTATACAAGTATTCGTTGGCCAACAGTTTAATTCGTTTAGTAAGAATAACAAAAAAAACTATTCTTGTGTTTTACTAGTATCTTTCGAGTAATGAAATATTTACCAAATAATTGGAGTTTTTCTAGTAAAGATGATAGTTATGATATTGTTTATATAAATCAAATTAAAAGTTGTTCGTGTTGTGTATGGGATATACTTTTGTGAAAAATCAATATGTATTTATAGTTATTTTTATTCATTCATAATATATTTATGTGATATTTGTTTTACTTTTGTTTATTTCATGATTTGATTTATATATGTAAATTTATTAATTTTATATATACTTGATTTATTAAAAATTTAATTTATAATGATGAACAATGTTGTATATGAAATATATTTTTCGATTTCTTTTTATTTGGGTTTTGATGCATTAGAAATTTTGGACATAAATTTTTTTGACTTCTGTCATTTAGGTTTTTAAACTCATATCCATTTATAAATGTTTTTGGACCCGGATTCATTTCAGATTTTAAATTCATATTTATTTAGAGTTTTAATCTCGTTTGCTTTTGTTATCGAGGAAATTGCTAAATGTTCGGCCAAATTTGTGGTTTTATGACTTGTAGTTCAAAATCACTCTTGCGAAGTCTGACAATTTGATGAATCAATGGTTGAATCAAATAAAGAGAAAGAGAATGCCAAGTTAAAGATGTTTTATGTCTATCTGTTCAATAAATTTTTATCTTTGTTTCCTATCTATGTGCTTGATTTTTTTTTTGTCAACGGCATTTCAATATATTAAGAGAGAGGGCACAATAGTCTGTTTCAACAAGGTATCGAAGCTGATTCTCGGACACTTCGGGCCAAAACATCAGCTCTATAGTTCAAACCATTTTTATTTTGTGCTTGATTAAAAGACATTTTTATTTGTTTCATTTTGTTAATTTTTGGTTCAATTTTTGATGTCATCATAGATTCTATTTTCTCTGTACTTGTGAACATTTTTATTTTGAGAATCGTAGGAAGTATAAAAAATATCTTCTTCGCATTGGGTTCCATTCGGATTCGAAGCCTTAAATCCAGGGCCAAGTTTATGAAAAGTAAAAAACCGAAATCAATTGATTAATTTGTAACAGTTGTTATAAAGTACATGTAATTAAATCAACTGATCAAACCGGAGTTCAACTCCGGTTTATAAACGATGTCACTCGAAGTTACACAAGATACAACCGACAATTAACAATTGTATCAAATATTATTTTAGTTGCTGTATAATAAAGTCTTACAAAGTGTAATCTTGGCACCAATATACTTTACTAATATACAAACCACTTTTAAGCTCCTAATTTTGTTCATCGCAGTATGGGATGGGATTCCATTGCATGATGATCATAGCTTTTGAATGTTACTGTTTTAATTATTATGTCTGAACAAATAGTCAGGTAGATTGCTGTCGGAGTAATTAGTTCATTAAACTTAATCCTATCTTGTCTGTTGTCATCTAATTAATTTTTTTTCCCCTTAACATTGGAATATATTAGCATTAACAAGAGATTACATAACAAAATATCAAAAGACAAATTAAAGAGATAAAGACGGCTGATTCGATGAAAACCGTCACAAAAGATGTTCAGAAGATTAAACTTCAAACTTAGTCTAATATAGATCAATCAAAAGATTAAAATAGGATATTTAGGCCTTAAGAAAGATCACCCTAAAAAGGTGGAATTGACTTGGCCGATACGGAACTACCAAAGTTGCACAAGCATTAAAATGATTACGGAGTCTTGCTTGTGGTTGCTTCATCGTAGTCTGGATATCGTTTCCGCTTGGTCTCTCGGTTGATGAAAACCTCAACGTCTTGTTGTGAAGCGGATGTTGCTAAATCGAGCTCGAAGGTAGCGGAATAATTGTCAAGATGATTATTTTGAGCTATGATCGCTCTTATGGTCTCAGAGAGTGTGGTAAGTCCAATCGTTCTGTGTGAAATGGGTTGCACTTGATCCTCGGATGTGTGAACTCTCATGGACTCACCACTACTTTCTATATCCTCCATTTCAAGGTGAGAGACTGGGGTTGCGGTTTCTCCTTGAGAATGAAAGCTTGGTAGAGAATGAGCTAAAAAGTCAGCAAGAGTTGGGACATAGGTACATAACGCCGCGTCATGAGTGAGTTTTTGGCATGTGATGCAGAAATTAGTAAGACCCTCGTACTGGAAGAAAACTTGAGTGTGGTCTCCATTTTGCATGCGAATTGGTTTGTAGAACTTAAGCCTATCATATGCATTGATATTAACTCGTGCTTTGATTAGACCGGCTCTTGTGAGCGAGTAGTTTTGCACATCGACTTCAAGAACTTCTCCAAGGGTTCGTGCGATGAGACGTGTGGTTAGTAGAGTAGAGTAATGGAGAGGTAGATCATTGATTTGTATCCACATCGGGACCATGGTGAGGAAGTCTGGAGGAGACTAAGCTTCCCATCGTTGTAAGAGTACAAGCCAGCCGTTGAACTTGATCGGTTGTAAGCGAAGGATTGAGATAAGGTCAGAATTGTATGAGAAGAGAAACTGGACGTACGTCCCCTCTAGTACTCTCCTCGTGACGCTTGTGTCCATCTTCCATTGTTTGGAAAGCTGAGTAGCCATTTCAAGAAGATTTTGTCTTGTCGGGCTGATTGGTTTGGCCACAAGGCTTTACCGGCTAAGCTCCAACGCATTACAGTATGTGTAGTTTGGAAGGTAAACCGCCTCATCGCTCCTCCCCATATGAAATTGTGTAGCTGCCATCCAAAAGTTCTCCGCCATGCTAGGAGTAGAGAAAGGTGAGTGGAGAGAAAGTAGAAAGGTGAGAGTGAAAAGGTTAGTGGTGTTGTGTTGCAGATGAGTTCTCTGTTTATAAAATGACTTTAAGATCCCGACATCATCATTTCAGATTGCCAAGTGGCATTGGCGTGGAGTCTTCTCTCACCTGCACAAGAATTAAGGCGGTGCATGTTAAGCATGGAGATTGGAGCGCCCCCTTTTCCTAGCCGATATCTTTAGGCGAGAATGTATTTGCTTGCTTCTGGTTGGTGCATTGCCATGGTGTGGCCACGTGTTGAGAGAAGAAGGAGTGTGTGGTGAGGGAATCGAGAGCTCATCATTACTTGTCTTAAGCTCATCATGCGAAAGATAGATAGGTGGGATTGGTTGTGAGGTGTGAGGTATAGTGAGGCGTGTGTGAGAAGAAGGAAAGGTTGAGTGTATAGGAAGAGTAAAAATAAAAGGTTCATCGATCCATGGCTCAAATCCGTAACTATTGGAAGGTAAATGCAATATCATTGGACTTTAAATGAGTGAGTAAATGACTAATCATGAAAATTTATAAGATGATCATATGTTGGTGTGATGAGATTTAAATGATCTTTGATGGTGTGAGGATGAAGAAAAGGCCGTAAAATGGTTTGATGGGAAAGTGATTATGATTGAAGGTGTTCTAAAAAGATTCGTATGTATGAATAAGTAGAAAGTAGTAGTTTGAGCGGTTGAAATTTTAAAGAAATGTAAAGGAGATAATCAAATTAAAAGTGGTTGTTGAAGTGACATATTTGCCGAGGTGTCGGTGGATAGTTATAAATAGGTATTGGAAGTAGCTTACGTGGGAAAGAAGAGAAGAAACTTAAGAGGTAAGCCATCGAGGTATTCCTGTGCTGATATAATTGGTGAAGCGTAATTTAACGACCATATTGTGGGCAATCCGGTGAGTTAGAGCAGCCTGTTGAGTCCTGCCTAGGTTAAATTGGCAGTGTCTTAGTTGCTGTTGTAGCTCTTTAGGTTTTAGAGTTTGTAAATGTGTCTAGGCCATTGTTCTGGAGCAGCTAGAGCCTGGAGAAGATCCTGATTTTGTATATATACTGTGACCGAATCAATGTGGAGGTCTTGTAGACAATGTAATATCCATTGTAGTCCATTAAGCTGTAAATCAGCTTGTATCATGTGCCTAGCATGCATAAATTTACGTTCATGGTTGTCTTTTATAATCCATGCACTTCCATGTAAGTCTAGATTCTTGTTCCAATGAGTAGACCACCAGAGAGTATGTCTAGTGTTCATATTAGGAATGGTGGAAGTCATTGTCTGATTTATTTGAACTATGGTGTGTTGCTTGCTTTGATCCCTTTGTATTTGGTGCCATAATTTAGCTTCATTCAAGCAATCTTGAACTAAAAAGGAGATGTCGTTTCGTGTTTCTTGGAAAATTGTTGTGTTCCTGTTTTTCCAAATTTCTCATAGGATCCAGGGGAAGGCCAGTCGAATTTCCTTTGGAATCCGTTTATTACCACTAAGTTTAATTATATAATCAAAATTGGAGTTTAAATCAAAGTCATGGAAACCTTGTTGTGTCATTGGGAAATTGGATAGTCTCTAGAATTGTTTAGCCGGGTGGCATTGGAATAGCATGTGGTTGATGGTCCCCGAATGGGTTTCACAAATTCTACAAATTCCTGAAGGTGATATCGAACGATGAGTTAGTAGAGAGTTGACTGCCAGTGCATTAGATAAAGCCTTCCATATGAAAATTTTAATTTTGTTGGGAGCATGCAATTTCCAAATTTGTTGTTTAATCTTTATGGTCTCGGAAGCCATCCTAGTTGGTTGGAAATTTCCTATGTCATTGATATGACTGCACAACCAGTATCCACTTTTTACTGTGTAATTCCCTGAGTTATTGAAACTCCATATCCATTTATCTTCCAACTCCGGGGTTATTTGAATTGAAGCTATAAAAGGGATTTCACTATGGTGAAAAGTTGAAAGGAGGGTTGTAATGTTCCAGTCATTTGAATGAAGTAGATCAGAGACTTTAAGGGTAACATTATAAAGCGAGAGTCGACCGAGTGGTCTTCTTGGTCTGGTGTCCATTATCCATTTGTCTATCCAAACAAAAGTGTTGTGTCCATTACCGGTTTGTTTAATAAGACCTTGCTTGAGAAGCCATTTACCATGCTGAATGCTTCTCCAACCATAAGATGGTTTGGGTCCACATATGCTTTCAAGGAAGTTAGAGGTTTGGTAGTATTTGGATTTATATGTGCGAGCAAAAAGGGAGTTGGGGTTATGTAATAGTCGCCAAGCTTGTTTACCTAATAAGGCCTGGTTAAATTGTTCAAAATCTCTGAATCCCAGTCCTCCATCTTCTTTCCTTGAGCATAACTATTTTCATGGTATCCAAGGTATTTTCTTTTTTCCTCGTTCATTATTCCACCAGTAGTTCCTTACTAGACTTGTTAAGTGATGACATTGAGTCTTTGTTAGTTTGAAATAGAACATAGTGTAGATAGGGAGGGCCATGACCACTGTTTTTATCAGGATCTCCTTACCACCACTGGATAAAGTTTTATTGAACCAATTATCCGTCTTTTTAGTTAAGCTTCCTATGATGAATTGCAATATTTCCTTTTTTCTGACTGGTGGGGTCAGGAATACCTAGATATTTTTCCATACCCTGGGTTGAGTGTATATTCAGAATTTAAGAGATCTGCGTAGTGATTGCAGGGGAGGTGGATCCAAATGATATTGTAGATTTATCATAGTTGATGGTCTTTCCAGATGCAGTTGAGTAGCTGTGTAGTGTATCTCTGAGGGTTATGGCCTCATTGACAGTAACACGGCAAATGAAGAGACTGTCATCTGCATATAACAAATGATTAATTTTTGGTCCGTCCCTATGAAACTGGATACCAGTAAGGTGTGCTGATGAATTTAAATGGTTCAATGTAGTGGTGAGTGCTTCTGTACATAGAATATAGATGTACGGGAAAATAGGGTCTCCTTGTCTAATTCCTCTGCGAGGTTGAATAAATCTGTGCGCTTGTCCATTGATTAGGACTGAATAGGATACAGAGGTGATGCAATATATTACCAGTTGAACCCAGTCCTGGTGAAAACCCAGTCTTCGTAGTACTGTATGAATGAAATCCCATTCGAGTCCATCATAAGCTTTTGAAATATCGTTTTTGATCAACATGAAATCACAGTGTCTTTTATTACCTGCTTTGATGGAGTGCATGATCTCATGAGCAATGAGGATATTATCACTGATCAATTTACCCGGTGTGAAGGCTCCTTGTGTGTCTGAAATGATCTGGGTTAGTAGCGGTTGTAATCTCCTGGTAATTATTTTAGATATTATCTTGTAGGTGATCGAACAAAGGCTAATCGGTCAAAAGTCTTGCATTCTTGACGGTGTTGTAGTCTTTGGTATGAGACTGATATTCGTGTAGTTCCATTCAGCTGGAAACTTTTTCCCTTCAAATACTCGCTGGATTTCTGGTATTATGTTTGGGGAGAGAATGTGCCAAAACTGCTGAAAGAATCTAGCCGTCATCCCATCAGGACCTGGAGCACTGTCTGGTTTACTACTAAAAATGGCATCTCTGACTTCCTGTGGAGTTACTGGAGCCATTAGTACCTCATTCATATGATTGCATACTTTTGGTTGAATGTGTTGTGTAAAATCGTTGGTGCCATGGTGAGAAGAGGATTGGAAGAGTTGGTAAAAATATCGAGTAGCAATATTGTCTTTGGATCCTTCTAAGAACTGCATATGGCCTGTGTCATCAAGCAGTCCACGGATCGAATTTTCTTGTCTCTGTTGGTTCACCCTACCATAAAAAAACTTGTATTAGCGTCCCCATCTCGTAGCCATTTTTGTCTGGATTTTTGTTTCCAGTATTCTTCTTCACGTTGTGCCTGATGAGTAATCTCTAGTTTGATTTGTGATATTCTTCCTATATTTGGGTTTGTCTTGGTGATCTTCTACTGTAGTTAACTACATAGTGTTGAAAGGGCTAATGCAGAATTCGTAAATTTTTCTTTCTTCCAATGGATAATTCCTTTCTTACATTGATTTATGCGGTCGGAGAGTGAAAAGTCTCTGATTCCTGCAGGTGTTGCCCATCATATGTTGATCAGAGTGGAGATATTCGATTGGCGTATCCAACGTTTATCAAAAAAGAATCTTTTCTGAAAAGAGAATTCGTCTGCTACAAAAGACGTGAAGATGGGTCTGTGGTCGGATCCCAGCAATTCCATATACTATGTATGTGTATTTGGGAAAATTCTATGAAGTTGTTCATTTCCATATGCTTTATCCAGCCGAATTTGGATCCATTGGTTATTACGAACCCCCATCCAAGAAAATCGAGGCCCTGAGCTTTTGAATTCCTGCATGTTATATACTAATAATAGGTTGTTAAAATTTTCCATAGTCCTTATTTGTCTAGGTGGGCCTCCGCATTTTTCCACATTACTTTGTATCTTGTTAAAATCACCCATCAGGATCCATGCTGTAGTCCTACTACTGTTAATATTTCAGATATTATCCCAAACCCTTCCGCAGAGGTGTGGGATTGGATGTCCATTGATAAATGATACATGGATCCTATGCATGCCGATTCTTAAGTTTGTATCAATAATGCTAGTATCTCCATATAGTATCTCAAGGTCGTCCTTGTATTTCCAAAAAACGGCCAATCCTCCGCTAAGGCCTACTGGATTAATGATGTGATAATTTTGATAACCTAGCCAATGCATAATCTTAAGGACATGGTCTTGTGAGTTTTTTTGTTTCCATGAGGAATAGATAGTCCGGGAATAAGGTTTTCCTTATCTCCTTAAGACGTCGAACTGTCAAGGTATTCCTCAATCCTTGACATTTCCAACTAAGTATACTCATGGATTTTTGGGTGACTTAAGGAAAGTAACCATACCTTTGGAGAGTTTGTTGCTTGTTGTGGAGATTGATCCCTCCTCATCCTGTATCTTTCTCTTCTTTGATCTATCGTTTTCAAGTTTAGTTGGCATTGAGTCATCCACTGCCTGGAGCGTGTGATGTGTGAGGTCTCTTGTGGTGCGGGCAGAGGTCTTGTTCTTTTTGTGTGGTAGGTATGTTTGAGTTTGGGATTTTTTTAAGGTTAGAGTGAGTCTCTAACAGTGAAAGGGTAGGCTGAGTGGCTTCGATCCCTAATTTAGAAGTGGTGGAGTCAGGAAGTCCCAGGCAGAAAGAAAGGGGAGTGTTGGATGGTCCTGGGTGTGCTCCCTGTATTGAAAATTTGTTTATCGTATAGGTTTTGACATTCTTATCTATCTTGGATGTTGGGCCTTCCACATTAAGAGCAGTTGGCTGTTTGTTTGAACATGTGGGCACAACATCAAAGTTTTCAGGGCTTTCCTGAGTTGTGCAAGCATTCTCTTCTGGTATTTGCATGTTGGTGCTTATTGTTTCCTGCTGAATCAACATAGGGTTGGTAGTTTGTTCAATCCCTTCTGGATGTCTTGCATCCTCTTGAGCTGGTGGTGAGGGAGGTGGTAAAGCTAACCAGGGACAATGTGCTTTATCATGGGTAAGCCGAAAGCAGTAGTGGCATGATTTTCTAACCCTCTCATATTCAAAGCGAATATTAATCACTTTACCATCAGAGAATCGGAAAGACCGGGACAGTTTGAGTGGACCGTCTAGCTCATATCTAACTCTGATACGAATATATGCATGCAACTTGGTTCTATTATCATCGTGGTCAATTTCCATCACTTCTCCAATTGTTGATCCTACCGCTCTAAATAGATCGGTGGTGTGGTGAATTGTAGGAATATTAAATATTCTTACCCAAATTGGAGCTGTCAAGATGCGGTAGTTATCAAGCATAGATCCTTTGTGTTCTACCACTAACCCCCAGTCATCAAAATTCCAGAATCCTTGATCTATAATTGGATTTAGGGATTCTTCTGATGGAAATTTGAATTGGAAGTGATCGTTGGATAATACTGTTCCAATGATCTTTGCATGTGTGCGCCAGATTCGAGGCATGGTTAGCATGACCTTAGCCATATTTTGTTTAAACGGATTGAGGGTTCTTCCAATTAGCATAAGGTCATGTGGGTGTGCGGCTTTGTAGGATCCGTCTGCTGGTAAATTAGCGGGTTCTTCATGGGTTATATTCATCGATCATAATGCTTCATCGATGTTGTGTTTATCCCGATCCATTGCATGCAACTGGATCTTTAAATTAACGGTGTTAAGTAGGTGTGATTAGAGTGAGGTGGACAGAGATGAATCTTGGAGATTTCTCAGGGAGAGATGTGTAAGAATCGAATAGAGAAACTGAAGGTTTAAAGAGGCTTAAGGGAAGAAGAAGTTTAAGTATGCTTTGGCTAGAGACGTTAATCAAGCATGCAAGTGAGTTTTAGTGGTGGGGAGCGGATAAGGAGAAGATTAAAAGTAGTTGGTCAGGATACTCACCCTCAGGTTTCATCAAATGTTGGAGCTATGAGACAATTCTTCTTTGTACTCGGTGTTATTCATGCATGTGTAGATCGATCGGTGTATCACTTGCTAGAGACGGCGAAACTCAACTGTGGCTTTTCTTCTCCAATTTGAGCTTGAGAGCGAGTGAACTGTGTGAACAAGTGAGTAGGAGATGATGCGAGGTGTTGGTGAGATCTGTTCACGAGAAACAGAAAGGAAACCGGCAGGATCAAAGGATTCTCCGGTGAGAGACTCTTACTCTTTATCGACGAAAGGGAAGAGGAAAAATATTGCACACCCAAGCTTCATCTAATTAATTTTATCACCCAACAATTTTCTTTTACTAATATCTCGTTCAAGTAATGAAATATTCATCGAGTAGGTGGGGTTTTTCTAGTAAAGATGATAATTATGATATTGTTCATATGTATGAAATATTCTAAATTTCAGAAAAGAAAATCACATATTGTTCTTTATTTAAACATATCATATAGTATGTCATTACTTCTAAATTATACTAGTACTTTTCTGGCGATATTAATATTACAACTTTTGGAAGTTACTTATAAAGACAGGCACTAAATTTTTTTTTTTCTTCTTTTTTCCCCTTAAAAACATCTCATAGTACAGTAATAGCATAGATTGATTGATACTAGAAAAATATGAGTTTTAGTTGGTGGTTATAATTAATTCATTCTGGACTTATAATTCTTAACTGATTCAACAGATGTATATTATAAAATTAAATGATTGAAAATGATAGATTGAGTTAGTTGCGCCAAAAATTCTTTGCGTCCATCATTCTCTAATCGCCCCACACTTTTAATTAAATTGTACCACAAAAAATGTTCATTGATAAAAAAGTGAAAAGGTCTCATAATTATTAAATTATTTAACGGGAAAAATGGCATTTTAACATTGCTGATTAAACATTGGAAAAATTGCTGATTAAACATTGAATTTTGGATGGGGTTGATTAAACTTTCAAATTTTTTGTTGACTTTTAAAAAAAACCTCAACT
>OVBA01005211.1:0-20651 GCA_900406435.1 Lepidium aucheri
TCTCCCACATACTACCTCCTTCACCAACTCCCATAATTCCTTCAAGAAGGAATTTAAGGTGTGTTACGCAATGCGTGATATTCAAGAAGATAAATATGGGACTTAGATTGCGGATATGAGTAATTAGCATGAGAAAGGAAAAATGAAATAAGGGTGTAGAAGACTCCCTTTTGTTCTCATCATATCCGCTTAAGGAGACAATAACTTGATTTCTCCCCCTCACGGATTGCTTTATCACCTCCATGGTCGGATTGTCACAACTTCATGCTAAGTTGATTTCGAGCTTAGCACACAAAACCACAAGCTGCTTTTAGCCGCCGTCACATGCCCACACGCACCGCCGTCACATGCCGGCAGTTCAATCAACTGTTACTGCAGTTCAATCAAACATTCCCATTGCTAATTTGGAAGGCATGATTGGAAGTCTCAGTAAGGATCAAATACAACAGTTCATAGCTTTATTCAGCTCACAGTTGCAACCACAACCTCAATGTGATGTTCCTGAAACAAGCACACCTAAGGAAGTATTTGGTCATACTGGTATTTCCTTCTCTCCCTCCACTTATAAGTTTGTTGGTATTCTGACTGTCTCCAATCAAAGTTTATCTTCTAAAACTTGGGTACTTGATTCTGGGGCTATAAATCATGTCTCACATGATCGGCATTTGTTCTCTAGACTTGACACTTCTGTAGTCAGTTCAGTAAATCTGCCAAGAGGATCAACAATTGTTATAAGTGGAATTGGAAGCATTCAGATAAACAATGACATCATGCTCCATAATGTCTTATTTATTCCTGAATTTCGCTTGAACATCTTAAGTATAAGCTCTCTTGCTGATGATATTGGTTCCAGCGTTGTTTTTGATCAGTTTACTTGTACTATTCAGGATCCTATCAGGGGATTGATGATTGGAAAAGGTAAACGCATTACAAATCTATACGTGTTGGAGCAACCTGTCTTATCTGTTTTAGTGAATGCAATTGTGGACAATAGTTTGTGGCATGCACGACTTGGACATCCATCATTCTCTCGGCTTGGTGCTATATCTCATATCTTAGGAACTACAAAATATAAGAATAAAGGCTCTTCTTATTGTCATATTTTTCATTAGACTAAACAAAAGAAATTGTCTTTCTCGTCACAGAACAATATTTGTAACTCTAGTTTCGAGTTATTACATATTGACATTTGGAGGCCATTTTCTGTTGAAACAATGGAAGATTTCAGATACTTCTTGACCATTGTGGATGATCACTCAAAAGCCACATGGAAATTTTTACTCAAAAATAAAGCCGAAATTCAAACCGTTTTCCCTGCATTTATTTGCCAAGTTGAGAAACAGTATGCTGTGAAAGTTAAACCTGTGAGATCTGATAATGCAAAAGAATTGAGTTTTCAGCAATTTTACAAAGAAAATGGAATTGTCTCTTATCATTCATGTCCTAAAACTCCAGAATAGAACTCAATGGTTGAGAGAAAATATCAACACATCCTCAATGTAGCTCGAGCTCTCATGTTCCAGTCTCAAGTTCCTTTGTCTTTGTGGGGTGATTGTGTATTGAATGCAGTATTCCTTATCAATTGAACACCATCACAATTGCTATCTAACAAAACACCATTTGAGGTTTTAACAGGAAAGCAACCTGATTATTCTCAACTTCGAGCTTTTGGCTGTCTTTGTTATGGAACAACTTCACCATCTCATCGTCATAAATTCCAACCCCGAGCTCGTGCTTGTGTATTCTTAGGGTACCCTACGGGATTTAAAGGATATAAGTTACTGGATATTCAGAGTAATTCAGTCTTCATCTCCAGAAATGTTGTTTCCATGAAACTGTGTTTCCTATGGCCAAACAACTACCCATGGATTCTTTTCCTAACAACACCATTCCAGAATCAACTGAGCTCTCACATTTATCTCCTTCTACTTCATCTCTTTCACCACAAATTTCTTCGAAAAGGGTATCTAAAACACCTGCACACTTGTGTGACTACCATTGTTATTCTCTATCAAAATCCATCGCTTATCCTATCTGCTCCTTTCTTTCCTACTCTAAAATTTCTCCATCTCATCAATCTTACATTAATAACATCACAAAGATTCCTATTCCAAATTCATTTGCTGAAGCTCAGTGTTTTAAGGAATGGTGTGGTGATGTTGATAAGGAGATAAATGCAATGGAAACCAATAATACTTAGGAGATTATGTCATTGCCATCTAGAAAGAAAGCTATAGGCTGTCGTTGGTTATTTACTCTGAAATTTCATGCTGATGAAAATTTGGAAAGGCAAAAAGCTCGGTTGGTTGCCAAAGGTTACATGCAAAAGGAGGGTTTGGATTACACAGAAACGTTCTCTCCAGTTGCTAAAATGGCCACAATCAAACTATTACTCAAGGTTTCTGCTTCACGCAAATGGCACCTTACACAATTGGATATATCAAATGCATTCCTCAATGGGGAACTTGATGAAGAGATTTATATGACACTTCCGGATGGTTATGCTGCTAGAAAGGGGGACACACTTCCTCCTAAAGCTGTGTGTCGTCTCAAGAAATCAATTTATGGTCTCAAACAAGCTTCTCGACAATGGTTCAAGAAGTTTTCAGTTTCTTTACTTTCAATGGGATTTATCAAAGGAAATGCAGATCATACATTGTTTGTTAAAGAAATTGGATCTGAGTTTCTTGCTGTATTTGTTTATGTTGATGATATCATCATAGCAAGTACAAGCACCACAACAGCCTCCAAATCGACTCAGAACTTGTGCAGTCAGTTCAAGTTGCGTGATTTGGGAACACTGAAATATTTTTTGGGTCTGGAAATTGCTTGAAACTCTGATGGTATCTTTGTGTATCAACGGAAATATGCCTTGGAGTTACTCATCTCAGCTGGAATGTTGGGATGCAAGGCCTCTTCAGTTCCTATGGTTCCAAACTTGAAAATGAATAAGTCTGATGGAGATTTGGTTGCAGATAGTGCTATGTATCATAGACTGGTGGGACAATTGATGTACTTAACTATCACCCGACCTGATATTACGTTTGCACTCAACAAACTCTGTCAATATTCATCAGCACCTCGCACTCCACATCTCAATGTTGTGTATAAGGTGTTGCAGTATATTAAAGGTATAATGGGACAAGGAATTTTTTACTCTGTTGCACCTGATATGACATTGAAAGGCTATGTTAATGCAGATTGGGCATCTTGTTTGGATAGTAGGAGATCGACAATAGGTTTTACAATGTATCTTGGTGATTCTTTAATCTCTTGGAGAGCCAAGAAACAACCCACTGTATCACGTTCTTTTGCAGAGGCAGAATATAGAGCTCTTGCTCTGGCTACATGTGAGTTACTATGGTTGCAGAGTCTTCTCCGTGATTTACATGTTGCATCTTCTACAGTTCTTGTGTTGTTCTCAGATAGCACATCGGCTATATATATTGCTACGAATCCGGTGTATCATGAAAGAACGAAGCATATTGAAATAGATAACACACCGTAAGAAAATGTTTAGACAATGGTCAGCTCAAATTACTACATGTTCGAACTGAAGATCAAGTAGCTGACATCATGACTAAACCATTATTTCCCCACCAATTCATTCATCTTCTTTCCAAGATGAGCATACACAACATATATGGCTCATCTTGAGGGGGACTATTAAGATAGAAGATCGGTTCAATACATTTATTGGTTTTGTATATATTGGTTTTGTTAGAATAGCTGATTTTGGTAACTGTATAGCTCATATAAATACTCTGTATCATACAACTTTTGATCAATAAGAAAAGCATCTTTCATAACAAACTTTCTCGTAATAGTAATCTTTTTTATCAACAATAGGATCGACAATATCTTATCCATAGTCTAATCTCCACCATAAAAATCATTTTTTAATCTAATATTTATTTTGTCACATAATATATAATGTTTAAGATTGATGCACAATAATTTAGAGAACTTGTGAAGTTATTTAAAATATCTCTATATTGTAATTAATAGTGTAGTTAATATTGATAAATAATAGGGTTAAATATGGAAAATAAATCAAACTTTTATGTTGGAAATCTTAAAATATCAAATAATTTCAAAAAAAAAGAAACTAAAACATCATTTATATTAAAATGTAAGGAGTATAATGTACTGAAGATGAATCAAACTTTTGATCTCAAATCATTAGCTCATCATCCTAACTACCAAACTGAAAAATATTTGACAATATTAATAACTGGTTTAATTATTAGATTTTTATTTGAGTTTACAATGTAATTTAACTTTATGTAATAAATTAATTCTAACGTATTCTATATTTAAATAATTTTTTATGTAGATTTTTTTGTTATTGTCAACTTTATCTTTTATCAGATATCATAGAAAAACCAATATGGTGGCACTAAATTTACAAAGGATTGACTTCTAAATAAACCCTAATATTGTATGCTATAACATTTTTTTAAAATTTAAAGTTCTGAAAATTAGTTACGGTTAGAGTGAAGAAACTAAATTGACTCTATAAAAGTGTTGGATGTATTGTAGGAAAGCTGGCCAAGTTTTGGAATTTTGAGCGGAACAATATTTCACCACAATACCTCCGAAATTTGGAGAGATAAAACAGAACATCGCTCAAAAGATCACCTCAAATTTTGAAAGAAGAGAAAAAATACCTTTTTTGATACCTCTCGCACTATATCGACACTTTCCGAATTGTCATAAAACATAACCAAAATAAAACTAATATTTTCCAAAATTTGTTCTACCCACAAAATATCAGTAATCCTTAGAAATCATAGAAATATATAAATGCATCCTAACTATATCCTCTTGTGATAGTAGATTGAGAGACGTAAGAGCAACATTATTGGTTATCTCTTAAGAGGAGTTTCTTAGTAATTATTGATGATTAAATTTAAAAAGAAATTGAGTTAAGAGATGTATTTAGTGTATAAGTTTCTTGGTAAGATTATTGGTGGGTTCTTAATAGAGTTTCTTATTGGAATTTTTTTTTTTATAATTTTAGATAACTTAATTATTATTGGAAAATTAAAATTGTAAAAAATACACTTAGGTAGAACTACTAATTTAAAACACAATCAATTTAATCATGATTGGTTGAAAACTTAGTCCATATATGCTCGACCAAATCGTTCTTCAATTGTCCATGGATAGTTCTATCATATATTCTATTTCGAGTGGCCATCATATCGACGAGATTTGACGGTATATTAGTAGAATAGGAAAAATCGACCAATGAACTTCCGGAAGATTCGGCGTATGAAGTCGGTGGTATCGAACTGAGTATACATATGTCGTTCATCTTCTACTATCATATTGTGGAGTATAATACATGCTCGCATAATTTTCCTAATTTTTGCCTTATCCCAAATAAGAGCAGGATTTTGAACAATGGCAAATCTAGCTTGCAAAACTCCGAAAGCACGCTCGACATCTTTACGGCAAGCTTCTTGATGGGTGGCAAATAAAGATGCTTTCTCAGTTTGTGGTAGTGAAATGGATTGGATAAACGAAGCCCATTTCGGATAAATTCCATCAGTGAGATAGTAACCTAAACAATATTCGTTCCTGTTGACTACATACCTCACTTTCGGTGCTCGACCTTGTAATATGTCGTCAAAAACTGGAGAGCGATCAAGAATATTGATATCATTTAAAGTTCCTGGAGGACCGAAAAAGGCGTGTCATATCCAAATACAGCAGCTGATGCAGTTGAGGCGGAAAAGGTTCATTTGAAAGGCAGTTGAGGACCGAATATTGGCATCTCTGCGTTGTTGAAAGAATGGAACTTCATTTGAAAGGCGATCAACAATACGAATGAATAATGGCTTATTCATTCTATAGCGACGGTGGAACATATGAGGTGGAAAGTTGCATTTTCTGCAAAGTAGTCGTTCCACAACTTTATGTGACCTTCTTCACGATGTCTTTCAATATAGATTCTTTTTTTCCTCGGTCTTGGAGCTGCTACAGAATCATTGAACGAATACAAAGATGTATCCAATTCTTCATAGAAAAGATTATCAAATTCTTCATTCAACGCTTCCGATAAATCATTATAGGAAGACGATGCCATCTCCTATTTGAACTTTGTATATTTTTTATAGGAATTATTTGCACTATTATTGTTGAATATGAAAGGAAGAAGAGTTTTTTATGAAAGTTGTATGAAATGAAAGAAAATTGAACTTTGAAATGAAAGAAAAATGAAATTTGTCATGAAAGAAAACTGAACTTTGTAATTAAGATAATTGAAAGTTGTACAATGAAGAATGTATAGTAAAGACATATTTATAATAAAACACTACAACAACACAACAATTGTCCGTGACATAATTTTCCAATAAAAAAATGCAACAACAACACAAATACATACGTGACACACTTGAGTCCAACTCTCTGTCTCCATCCGTGACACATTTGAGTCCAACATCCGTGACCACCCGTGACACACTTGATGTTGCAACATTCGTGACTCTCCATCAAATAATAAATAGTTCAACATCCGTGACTCTCCATCAAACCTGCAACATTCAACCAAATGATTCAACCAACAGAACTGCAACATACATAAAAGAAACATACATAAAAGAAACACAACTTATCAAATGATTCAACCAAATGATTCAACCAACAAAACTGCAACATACATAAAAGAAACATACATAAAAGAAACACAACTTATCAAATGATTCAACAAAATGATTCAGCAAAGAAAACATCAACATACGTAAAAGAAACATACACTAATTAAGAAAAATGTCTCTAATTAGCTTTACTTTTAGTTCTTCTTCAATTTCTGATAAACTCTTTGTTTTAATTAGAAGACATTCAAGCAATTTCTTATTGGTTATTTTGTCATTCAAAGCATGCTCTTCTTTCTTCAAGGCAAAATATTTTTGCCTTACATCCCACAAGCCTTGAATCCTTTCCAATGCCTTATCATTCCCTTCTACACTCGGTGAACTTGTAGCATGCCTCTTCCCTTTTCCCTTAGCAGCCTTCACACCATGTGGACGAGCTTCTGAAGCTTCAGCCTCTCCTTCTAGGTGTGATGATTCAGTTGAATGATAACCTGATGCAGCCTTTCTTCTTTTATTCTGATCTGTTTCCTTACCAGAATGTAGAGCACACCATTTCTGGTCATTCCTTAAAGCTCTCCAAGCATGCTCCATGTTGAACTTCTTTTTGTAGTCATTTTCATAGATTTGGTGTGCTAGCTTAATTAGATCGTCATCGTTCATCCTAGTAGTCATCTGAGTTGTTGCAGCTTGATGAGATCCAGCAAACTTACAACAACTCTCATTAATCTTCGACTACCTTTGTTTGCACTGCCTTGACTCTCTCTGTTTGAGGGAAGAAGCATTTGGACTTGCAGCAAAATATGCTGCAATCCGCTTCCAAAATGTTTCTCCTCTTTGCTCATTACCTATGATCACATCTTTGCTTGTGTTTAACCAAGCAGAGATCAAGATCAGGTCGTCTGAGATAGTCCACGGAAGCATCTTGCTTGAGTTGGGGTTACTAGTTTGGGTACTGAACTGAGAGATTTCTGATTCACCAACCACCAAACTTGGTGAAGGTGAATCGTAGTGTGGCTGAAGGTTTTGTTGACTTAACAGCTCCATGAATCCAGCAGAGTTAGCAAACGAATTCATGTTGAGAATTACTAGGTTTTTAGAGAGTTTTTTACAGTGTTTTTAGAGAGTTTTTCACAGTGTTTTAGAGTGTTTTGCATTGCCTTTCAGAGATTATAGTTATGAGTTTATATAAACTCCAAGTTTAGACACAGGAATAATTATTTACTAGGTACGATTAATGGTTAGCATTTATTGAGACAAGACACAAAACCACTACACTTATACCACAACCAAATTACAGCATGTATCACTAATCTTAAATTGCATACAAGATAGAAAATCAATCAATTTACAGATTAACAATCAATTTACATAAAATCAATCAATCTTAAATTACATTGATCTGAACTTATGTCAGTTAACAATCAATTTACAGATTTAGTTCAACACATCAACCACATCAATTTACAACCATAACAATCTATTTACAAATTCACATAAACACACAACCACAACAATCAATTTACAGCATAGTGTACTAACATTTTCACAGAAACAATCAATTTACAGCATAGTGTACTAACATTTCCACATCAATTCAACATTTTCACAGAAACAAAATTATTTCACAGAACCAAACAATGTGTACTAACAAAACAAAAATGATAAGTGGGACTTAACTTGTCCGATTATAACAACTAAGCTCTCTCTATCTTTATTATCCAAACAACTAAAGTCTTTCTACTCTTTAGTTTTGTTTAATCGAGCCCACTTATCCCTGACAATAAGTCAGTAATACTTTACTTACCAACAGTTATAGTATCCTAGAAAGTTGAGTCTAGATACTCGTCTATTATATTGTAACAAGATCTTATTTTAATATAAAAGGAATAAAGAGATGAAAAAAATCGAATAAAATGATGTAAGGGGCAGGTCAGGACCAAAACAGAATCTCTGACGGTAACTACATGTAAACCTTACTTAAAAAATAAACAAGGACAAGATCGAATATGTTAATTAGTATACATATAGACCTCTTTAATGTTGATTGCTTGCATCAGATAAATACTAGTATATGTTTAGCAAATTGAAACTTGTAACTTAGACTTTCTTAAACAAGAAGTCACGTCTAGTGAACCCAAAACTCAAGCTTACCACTAAATATGAAGTCACGTCTAGTGAACCCAAAACTCAAGCTTACCAAACAACTAAACTCAAGCTTACCAAAAATTACCAACAAATCGTTATCACCAAACCATTATCAACAAATTATCATAACACTAACAGTCAAATCACTAACCTTTAACATATGCGACCAAGCCTTGAATCGTCCTACCACTTCCTCCCACCTCCTCGATCCATCCCAAACCATTCCTCAAAAAAAAAACAGAGAACATGTCAGTTGTCTTACAAATCAGATTTTATATATTACAGAGAAGATATTAGAGAGAAGAAATTACACAGAGAAGGATTCAACATTAACCCTAAATCCATAAACCCTAAAATCAGAAATTTCACAAACCCTAAATCGACCATAATTCTTGATTTAACACATAATCGGTACTCAAACATGCTAGAGAATACTCTCCTACGATGCTAAACAATGTATCCAACCTACCCATTAAAAACCCCTAATTACAAAAAATTCTTCCAAACCCTAAATCTACTTTCCCAACGAAATCAATCGCAAATAAACAACCGATAACACTTTACCTTGATTTTGTCGGCTAATGAAGGTTTCCGATTTGATCGCCTTACTTCTCTGTCGTCGATTCATCATTATCGGCCCAAATCGCCTTCGGCGTCGCGAGAGAGACGAAATAGAGAGAGAAAAAAATTTGGTTTCTGCGTGTTTTTTTTTCCCTTTTCTATCATCGACTCCGCCCAATCATGCTTCACCACATCGGCGTCTCTTAACACATAAATCGTTTCTGAATTAAGAAACAATCCTTACCTTTTTATTTAATTTAATCATTTTTTTATTTATTTTTTAACCTAAGAAACGGCTAAGATACGGACGATAAGGATGGTCTAAGATTCTCTATTTGCCACAATCCCTCCTCTGCTTGAACCACATTGATGTTTCCTCATCAGCCAATTTAATGATATTTCTTGAATCTCCATCTATGTTTGGGAGAAAACAAAATTAATCTTAAATTTTTATAGGTACTAACTTAACCAAGGAAAAATATTGAAAATTAGAATCTTTCATAAGTTTCCACTTTCCACTGTAAATATTATGTTGATCTTTTAACAAAAGAATATTTGTATATAAATTTAAATTTTTATATATCTAAAAAATATATTCTGAATTTATGTCATATACATATATTATTTTTTTCTTCCAAACGATATTATATTGCATTTTCATAATCATTCTTTAGAGCAGTTATTAAGAATAGATGACACAAATCATAGAAAGACCAAGCTACTTTCCTGTGATGTAATATATTTAATCAACACGTCAGCACATACATTCCGTGAATGACTACCATACTGAAAAGTCACATTTTGAAAAATCGCAGCTCTGAAAAATCAATTTCGAATAGTTTGCAGAAAATGTTGAATTAGTAGCAGTACTGATAGTGAAAATTCTAAACTTGGAAGATGACTTTTGTAAATTTAGCTGCCCAAAATCTTGGATATTTCAAGTTTTTGTAAAATTCATATCTTATTTTGTAATTACATTAAAAGTATGAATTTTATCTTATCATATGAATTGAAAATTGTGAAGAATTATAAACATAATAGTTGTTTTTTACATGTAAGTGTTTCTAAATGTTGAACAGTGAAAACCTCATGTTCTTATAAACAATAAAATTATTCCCAAGAAAAAAATGTAGAAAAATTTGAAAGTTTAATATAGTATAATATATGTAAAACATCAAAGCATAGAAAAGTAAACAATTTTCAAAAATAATTTATCTCCAAAAATATTCTAGTTTCAAACCAAAATATGTTTTATAAAATTATCGGCTGAACATATCATTTTACCTAAATTTTGTGCAAATATATATTATGTTGTATTTGATATTATGGTACTTTCTGATTTATATGTTTTCTTTATTTCTATATTCCAAGTTGGTCAACACTTTGATTCAGATCATTTTTCCTATAAAATGGTGAGCTCTATTGATGCTAAAAACCACACTCTTGCGCTAAAACTCTACCTCTCTAATCTAAAGCCCCAACCAAAAGCATGACAAACCATCTTCAAAATCCCTTAACCACTTACCCAAATGTAGAACAAGAATTGGACGATGAAATGGTGAGCTTGCAAGCTGTGAGGATCGTGAATACTCTAGCTTTCCCCATGGTATTCAAAGCAGCCTTGGAACTTGGAGTCATCGACACGATCTCTGCTGCAGGCAATGGTGCATGGCTCTCACCGTCTGAGATTGTGGTTAGTCTCCCAACCAAACCTATCAACCCGGAGGCCCCTGTCTTGCTTGACCGGATGCTACAACTACTCGTTAGCCACTCGATTTTGAAGTGTCGTACGACTGAAACCAATGGGACCGGAAAAATTGAGAGGGTATACGCAGCCGGACCGATTTGCAAGTTTTTTGTAAAAGCTAGTAACGGCTCTGGTTCTCTCTCGCCTATGTTCTTGTTGCTCCAAACCGAAATGGCTTTTAAGACTTGGTACGTACAATAAAGTTTTCTTTGATCAACTTAACAAAAGAAAAGGATTGTTATTGAACCAAAAACTAGATAGAGAGATTAGTCTCTGCGACCTAGTTCGGAGCTCATAATTTTTGTGAATTAGATTACTTGAGTTATCTAAAGATCATTAACTTTGATATATAAATACTCGATAAATTTTCTTAATTATGGACTATCCTTGATAAAATATAAAAAAATAATAGATTGAGGATATTTATTCACAGGATGAATTTTAAAGATCTGATACTAGAAGGAAGTGATGCATTTCGGTCTGCACATGGCATGGGAATGCATGAATACATGGATTCGAATGAAAAATTTACTGATACGTTTAATCGAGCTATGTCTGAAGAATCCAATATGATCATGAAAAAGCTTTTAGAAGTTTACAAAGGATTTGAAGATGTTAACATTTTAGTGGATGTTGGAGGAGGAATTGGAACCATATTAAGTCGAATTACTTCTAAGTATTCTCATATCAAGGGTATTAATTTCGACTTACCTCATGTGATAACTCATGCTCCTTTTTATCCAGGTATACAAATCTCTCTACTTTATATTCTTTCTGTTTTTTTATAGTTGATGTTATAGATTTTCACACAGTTTAAGAAAACATTAATTCTTATTTTTTCTAAATAAAACATGTTTTATTACAACTTTCAAAACAACCTAACCAGTCACAAATCAATATGTAGAATTCAAACACTCAAAAACACTAAAAATATGATAAATTTTACATACAATTTTGAAAACATCAACTAAAAAAAGTAATTTTTTCTACCTAAAACATCAACTAAAACTAAACGAAAGAAGTATGTGTTATTTATTAATTATATATTATTTTATTATCTTATGAGATGGTGGATGTTAATAGATTTAGGAATCTTTGCAAAATCATAAGTTATTTCAATATTAATTTGAAAATCATTTTTCAAATAATGTGTTATTCATTTATTTTAAAATTCGTATCAACAAGACATATTTTTTAGCTCGTAGTGTTAAAAATTTTTCAAAAATTGTTCCTATGTAAACTCTATGTCTATTTCTTGCCTTTCAAGATTAATATATATAACGTTAATTTGCTGTAAAAGAAGATCCTTATCAAAATGAGACATTTTCATTTGTAAATACTAATTAAAAACTCTTTTTTTTGTTGACTAATAAGCTTTTTTATATAAATTTTTAATTAATAGGAGTTGAGCATGTCTCTGGAGATATGTTTATAGAAGTTCCCAAAGGAGATGCCATATTTATGAAAGTAAGTTTATAAAATACTACATTTGAATGGATAGAAATTTATATAATGGAGGCTAATTAAGTGTATAAAATGGTAAAATTATTGACAGTGGATACTACATAATTGGACAGACGAGCATTGTATAACAATTTTGAAGAATTGTTGGAAGAGTTTACCAGAAAATGGGAAAGTAATAATCGTAGAAATGGTTACACCAATTGAACCAAAAGGTGATGACTTGACCTCAAACATTGTTTTGGGAATGGACTTGTTGATGTTAACACAATGTAGTGGTGGTAAAGAGAGATCTCTTTTGCAGTTCCAGAATTTAGCATCTGCGACTGGTTTTCTTCGATGTGAAATCATTTGTCATTTCTATTCGTTTGCTGTTATCGAATTCCACAAATAAGATTTGGAACTTACAAAAATAAATAATGATAATGTTTGTGTTCAAAAATAAAATAAAAATAAATAATGTTATGTTTGGTGTATGTGAAATTAAGAGTTTAATAAAATGTTTTTATATTTAAATATTTTTTTGTATTATATAAATAAAATTTATGGTTATATTGTGTGTGTATATATATATATATATATAAAGAATGGAAAATATTGAATTCCATCAAATTGGAATAAAGAAATAATGAAATACTGAATTTATAATTATTTTATTGAATTTATAATGAAATAAAGAAATAAAGAAATATTGAATTTATAATTATTTTATTTCATAGGTGTTCCAACTTTTTTTCGTTTTTCTTAAAAAATATATATTTTCCTCATGGAATTTCTAGTCTTTACACTAGGGGACAACAACTTATTGAATAAAATAAAATAATGAGAGAAGTTAGTTAATGATTTTCAAGATATCCCACATCGGGTATGTAGTATCTTTTGTGAGTATATATAAAGAGAAAAGAAGAGATGTGAAAGTGTGTTCGTAGAAAGGAGAGATGGTTGGCATCTCCTCTGACAGAGACGGGATTGACCTTCGGGTCTTAGAACACATCCGGTTTAGGCTCTCCACCTTCTGGTGGATCTTTACCCAATTTTTTTGGGCTTTTTTGGGCCCAATTTCGTTTCCTTGGTGTTACCTTTCTTTGTACGGTAAGATATTTTCTCGGGAAAGATGACAAACGAGAAAATTTCCAGAAATCAATCAACGGGACTCGCGCTTCCATTCACGTGACAGACACCTTCCAAATGAACGACTCTCCTTGTTTCTCCCAATGTCCCATCACAAGAAAACCCAGACTCACTCTCACTACAAAGGACAAAGAGAGTCGAAAGATTCTGGAAATTCTCATCATTGAAGCAAAGTAAAGATGCTTACTTCACCTTCTTCTGCTACTTGTTCTTCCGGTGATTCCCTCTCTTCATATTCCCCTCCGACGCTTGGTAATGCCTTCTCTGCCTTCACCGTTCCAATGGGGTTAGAGTCAATCATCTATCTATCTCTCTGTCTTCTCTTTCGTTTTTGATTTTGGATTGGAGTTCTGATTCTGGGTTACTTGTAGATTGAAATTGAGCAGGAAAGTGACTCGAATTTCGATTTGTAGAGTTTTCTCTCGCAAGGCACGTTGTGTTCTTCATCCTTAGTCTCGTTCTGGTTTTTCAGTTTTACGCGGGGATTATACGATCTCCATTGTTTCATCGTAGGTAGATTAAGGATTGTTCAACACTCAAAGTCTCTTGTCGTCGTCGTGCTCAGGAACGTGTGGTTGAGGTATATTTGTTGGTTTTAGGCTTTAGTGATTCACACATTTTTTGACATTGTTTTCCTCTCATTGTTGGTACCGTGTGATTTTTCTAGGAAGAAGCATCTACAATGACGGAGACTAGACAATCCATTAAAGTTTCTCCTGGTGAAATATCTCCTCTTGGTGTGTCCCAAGTCGACAAAGGAACCAATTTTGCTCTGTTTTCTCACAATGCTACTTCTGTTACACTTTGCTTATTGCTTCCTCAGAGGTATTCATTTGTTTGTTTCTTGTGAATTTCATTCTGTGTAGATCGTTACTGTAACAAGTAGTAACAACATTTGCTGTTAAGTTTTTGCTGAAAAACTTTCTTGCTTAGTTAGATTTTGAAGTTTGTTTATGTTTTGGTTGCTTAATGTTTTTTATCCTGTTGTTCTTTGGTGATATATTTTCCAGTAATAAGGATGATATGAATGACGATGGTATGATAGAGTTGGTTTTGGATCCCAGTGTAAACAAGACCGGCGATACTTGGCACATATGTATTGAGGTAGTCTCATACGCTGAGGAACTTTTCAGGCAGTTCATTGTTTATGTTATTTTTGTCTTCTCACTATCTATGACTTTGAATTTTTTTACATTATGATAGGATTTACCTCTCAAAAATGTTCTCTATGGTTACCGTGTTGATGGTCCTGGAGAATGGCACCAAGGACATAGGTTTGACCCTAGTATTGTGCTTTTGGATCCATATGCAAAACTAGTTAAGGGCCGTAGCTCTTTTGGAGATAGTAGACAAAAGTTTGCTCAATTTTATGGAACTTATGACTTTGAGAGCTCGCCATTTGATTGGGGAGATGACTACAAACTCCCTAACATACCAGAGGTACAATTTTCATTTCTGTCATTCAATTAGTTGTTGCATGATTCTGTGGATGAGCTATTTTTCTTGCTCTGGACTATGGAATTTGTAATCATACAGGATTTATGGTTTCTTCCCAGGTTCTTTTTTGCAGTGTTATTTTTTGTTTTTTAATAAAAAATCCCCTGCTATGTTTTTCAGAAGGATCTTGTTATTTATGAAATGAATGTCCGCGCTTTCACTGCTGATGAATCCAGTGGGATGGATCCAGGTATAGGGGGCAGTTACCTTGGTATCATTGAGAAGGTAACTACATTGTACCTCAAACGTATCTTGGGATGCAGAAGTTACTGCAGAGTCATGCTTACATTTGATGAGAACCAGAGTTGAAATCAGGACTTATTTACGAATAAAACATTAGGAGTCTGAAAATGCTTATTATTATAGCGGTTGAAGATATGTTCCATTTGAATGTATGTTTATGTACAAAGCGTCTTTAATAGCTCATTTGGTTTTCTTCTCTTGAAAGATCCCACACCTTCAAGATCTAGGTATAAATGCAGTGGAGTTATTGCCAGTGTTTGAGTTCGATGAACTGGAGCTTCAGAGGCGCCCTAACCCGAGAGAACACATGGTAATCACAAATCAGTGCATTTCTTTATGCATTAAATTTTTTTGCAGGTCTTGTTGCTATAAAGTTCTTCGTTATTCAGTTTGAATTGAGCCTACATGAATGGAAAATTCAGTGCTTCCCTGACCTGAAAGATATATTTTGACTAGGTTAACACATGGGGTTACTCGACAGTTAACTTCTTTGCTCCGATGAGCCGTTATGCTAGTGGTGAGGGAGACCCTTTTAAAGCTTCGGAAGAGTTTAAAGAAATGGTCAAAGCATTACATTCTGCTGATATAGAGGTAGCAATGCCCTTGTTTTGTTTACTTGGGAACCTGTAGTGTCTTTTTGACCAATGAAGTTTGCTCCTTGTTGAACTTATTGTAACTGATTATTCTTACGATGTGTTCTTACAATTTTCTCTGCAGGTCATTTTGGACGTAGTTTATAATCATACCAATGAAGCAGATGACAAATACCCTTATAAGACTTCATTTCGTGGCATAGACAATAAGGTGAGTGATCTTCATGTCAGTTTATTTGATTTCTTAATTTTGAACTCTAAACAGTGTGAAATCTATCTGCAGATTTATTACATGCTTGATCCAGACAACCAACTGCTTAACTTTTCCGGCTGTGGTAATTTAATTTAAGCTTATTCTACCATAATGTACTTCAAATTTGTATGTTTGGTTTTCAGTTAACTGTAAAACATACTTAACCTCTCTTTTGTTTTTCTGATTTCAGGAAATACATTGAACTGTAACCATCCTGTTGTTATGGAACTAATACTTGATAGCTTAAGGCACTGGTACGAACAAAATGTACCTTGGCCACTGTAAATAATGGACCAATTATTTTGAAGTTGATATTGAAGATGACAGTGATTTGAAAGCATTGCTTGTTCTTTTTTCTATTTTATTGACCAACATTGTGGTTAGTTCAAATAGTTAATCTTCTCTGGCTCTGCTTTTTTCTCTTTACCTACACGCAGGGTCACTGAATATCATGTGGATGGTTTCCGATTTGATCTTGCTAGTGTGCTTTGTCGAGCAACAGATGGATCTCCATTAAGTGCTCCCCCACTTATAAGGGTACGTTTTAATGCATTGTCCATACATTTTTCATAAAATAAAATATAAAATGGTAGCCTAGATGTTCATTTCGAAATTTCGTATTGAATCAGGCAATTGCCAAGGATTCAGTTCTGTCAAGATGTAAAATAATTGCAGAGCCTTGGGATTGTGGAGGATTATATCTAGTCGGCAAGTTTCCAAATTGGGATAGGTAACAGTGTTTAGCATCTCAACTAGCTTAAGTTGATGTTTCCTGATAGTTCTCCCCAAGTTATGTGGTAATCAACTTTTTGTAACTGGTATGGCTACTGAATCTTTCCCAAATCAGGTGGGCTGAGTGGAACGGTATGTACCGGGATGATGTTAGAAGATTCATCAAGGTATACATATATTGGAGTAACTTTTCACCTACTTTTGGAAAGGCATGAGCTATTGCAGAAACATCTTAATCTTTCACATTTTTAGGGTGACAGTGGTATGAAAGGGAAATTTGCTACTCGGCTTTCAGGATCTTCCGATCTTTACCAGGTAAGTTTCATTAATGGAACTCGTAAAAGCATTACCTGCAGTAGAATCCAAAGTATGTTTCATGATATAGTCGCATGCCCCCTCTTTTCTTATATAGGTTAACCAGCGGAAGCCTTACCATGGTGTAAATTTCGTGATTGCACATGATGGATTCACATTGCGAGATCTTGTATCGTACAACTTTAAGGTACTTTTGATATACAACGTACTAAAACTGGATAAGTCTATTGCTTTACTTATCTCTTCTGTATGTTATAGCACAATGAGGCCAATGGAGAAGGAGGAAATGATGGATGTAATGACAATCATAGCTGGAACTGTGGTTTTGAAGGTACAGCTAGAACCTCATTTCACAACATTCTGGCGTTGATGGTTTCTCTGAATAGCTTCTAATTCCAGCATTCAAAATTGTACTGTTTCTTGATAGGGGAAACTAGTGATGCTCACATCAAGGCGTTACGAGTTCGACAAATGAAGAATTTTCATTTAGCTTTGATGATATCTCAGGTATGTATTAACATATCTAAGATACTGTACTATATCTTAAACCTGTATGAAACTGAGCCTGATTAATGATCAGGGAACACCAATGATGCTAATGGGAGATGAATATGGACATACTCGGTATGGTAACAACAATAGCTACGGCCATGATACTGCTCTCAACAATTTCCAGTGGAAAGAGGCAAGTTTTACATCTCCTGGTTTGTCCTTCTCTGTTCATCACAGAATCACCTAATGAAATTTAATCATGTCTTCTTCCAGCTCGACGCAAAGAAGCAGAACCATTTCAGGTTTTTCTCAGAGGTTATCAAGTTCCGACATTCACACCATGTACTCAAGCATGAAAATTTCCTGACCAAAGTAACTAACCCTCTCTATTTTACATTAAATTCTTGACTGCTGCTCTCTAATCTGCAATATTTGTCTAAAGGGCGAGATTACATGGCATGAAGATAATTGGGACAACCCTGAGAGCAAGTTCTTAGCTTTCACGTAAGATACAAAAGTCCCCAAAGTTTCTTTACTAAGTGTAATACTTCCTAAGTAAAATTTTGTCTTGCAGGCTCCATGATGGTGTAAGTGGCTGTGACATCTATACAGCATTCAACGCCCACGACTACTTTGTCAAGGCTCTGATTCCTGCGCCACCGCCGGGAAAACAATGGTTCCGTGTGGTCAGTCGTTCTTTCATTAGTTCTCTCTTACATCTTTGGTTCTCTGAATCCATTAACCAACTCTATTGTCATGTTTCCAACAGGTTGACACAAACCTTGAGTCACCGGATGACTTTGTAAGGGAAGGTGTGACCGGCGTGGCTGATACCTACAATGTGGCTCCATTCTCTTCAGTTCTTCTCGAGTCCAAGTAATGCAAAAGCACTCATCGGCCACGCGAGCAGATTCAAACCTTCAACACAATAACGTAAGATAAGAGGATAAATAAAGTGTATGAGTTGTGTAAAACTTAATTACATGTAAAATGTTAAAATAGATAGACATCTCCAATCACCAATAAAAGAAAATACATATAAGACTATCAAGAAAAAGCTCTAAGGAACTATCCAAACATATTATATATGATTGTATTCAATTTTTTTAAATATACCTTAAAGATATTTTATTTACTAATTATATGTGTATTTTTATTTAAAAGATTTTGAAATTAAGTAAAATTAATATACTAAACAATTATTTTTTTCTGATAAGTCCTGTGAAATAAATATAACTGAGTTGTATACTTGCACCATTTACAATGGCTAGTTGAGTAATTTTATTCAGCACCCTAATTGCTACAATGGAGTGTTTAAAATCTCATGTTGAATATGACATGGATTAAACCACGTTGAAAAGCTTCACCATGTTGAATCAAGAGGGCAGAGAGATATTATGTCATGTGGCATATTTCAATTGGATGAAAAAATTTAATTACAAATAATATAATTGTGTAATTACATGAAAGGAAAAGAAAGTGTTGTGGATTATTAAAGTATTAAAATTATGTGTTGAATAAAATAAATAACCAATGTACATAGTCATTATATTTATATGTAATCATTATATATGTAATCATTGTTTAACAACAACAACAAAAATGTAATCATTATACTTATATCGTGACGCTTGACTAATCCCTTGGATAAGCTATTCATTGATTACATAATGTAGAGTTTCACAATCTAAACTAACACACAAATTGATAGTCTAGTTGGTTAAAGTAAGCTACTCACTAATTTCTAGGTCTTTGTGGTTAAAATGCATTATTGTTTTTGACATCTTCCATTTTTTTTTTTTTTTTTTTTGGCCNCTCAGGCCTAAAATCAAATAAAACCATATTTTCCTCTAACATAAAACTCAAAGCTACCATTTTAATCAATTAGATGCAGAATTTCCATAAATAACATTTCTAAACTGGAGAAACAAAAACCTTAATAATTGAGGATTGAAGTTGTTTAAATACATATACTTTAATAAGAAATGAAGCCCTTTTATAATTTTCTCTCCCCAAATATTTCGTACAGCTTTATTTTCAACTTCTAGATTTGTCATGTTTAGTTACCTACACTCTCTACAAGAATTGTAAGAGGACCAAAAGCTCTCAGTCTTGTCTTATTTTCACTTGTATGGACACATTTCACCATTTCGGTACGTGAGTCCTTATTTGGTTGTTTAGGATGGTTTATATCATTGCACTACACTTGACAGGAAAATATAGAGAACTCTTAGTGTTTGAATTGAATATTTTTTGGTATTGAAAGTAATTTGGCCGAACCTGATAAATCTTACAAATATGTAAACTCATTGAACACCATTGTGTTAAATATCTAAACGTGAAAAGAGCGAGATCTTTGACATCGTACTAATGGGAACTTCACATTATCCAAATAAGTATAGAATCTGCTGATGATCTAAAAGTAATGTTACAAATTTCGAGCATAAATATAATCCGAGTCTTTGTGAGTTTATACGTCCTAAAATTTAGGTTCTCTCATAATGTTTTGCACATAGATAAGTACACTAAACTACAAGCCTTATGGTGAGTTGAATGTTTTAAGTCTTCTAGGATGTTAGTAGCTAGTTTTGACAAATCAAGTTCTAGTGTTTGGAACAAATTTGGACATGTGTTCATATTTTAGATTTTTTTTAGGAATTTTTAGTTTCCTTCGGTAACAGGTGGACGAAAATCCTCACTACTCTTACTAAGAGTATCAAAAATCACACTACTCCTATTGATTCATTACTACTCCTTATACTCTTCTAATTTTTTTTAACTCCACAACTAAAACCTCTCTCTCGGATAGAGGGCTTGAATCCGGTTTTAATTGATAAAAGATTGGTTAAATGTAAATCAAAATTTGTTGGTTAAGAGAT
>OVBA01005212.1:0-20643 GCA_900406435.1 Lepidium aucheri
TCAACTTAAATGGTTCCCTCTCATTAAAATTTTGCTGCTCGATTATTCATTCTTTCTTTCTTTTTTTTTCTTTTCTTTTTATATGCTCTTTTGGCTTTTCCGAAGTTGGCTTACACAAACATGAAAAGTTACGGGTTTACGCATCTTCCCAAGTTGCTCCACCAACCCGCATATGGAGTAAGTTAGCGGATATACACGGACATGAAAAGTTGCGGGTTTACACATCCTTCCAGCCGCTTCACCTTTACCACTTACTCGGTTTAAGTTCTTTGCGGGCAGCTTAATTTTCCACTTAACTTTTGAGAGGCTTTTACCAAGCACACACTTTTCGGATCATGCTAAACAAAGAGAAGGAAGGTATTGATGCATCTCTAGGCTCTANGTTTAAGTTCAGTTTTAGAAGGAATCAAACTAGACCGATTCAAAACTCAACTCAAGCAAAGTTCACCAAGGCGATGATCCGCCCAAAAACTTTCCAAAATGGCTATCTACCAATCAAGAGCATTCACAATGTTACTAGCTTAACGTATCAAGATTTGCCTATCATCAAGATTATTCCCACATAACAAGTTCGGATGCATGAGTCCTAAATGAATGCAACCTAAGACAATTCCAAGCGAATGCAACTACATGAACACTCTATTTTTAAGGTTTCATTTTCGAAAATTTTCATTTTTTTATGGTTTTTCTATGCCTCAAGTGCCATGAAATGCAACAAACAAATGCACAAAGAAAAATCTAACCGGATTTTTATAACCTAAGTGATATGCATGCAAAAATAGAAAATAAGATCACAAGAAACAACGTGAGAGTACTATAAACCCCTCCCCCAAACTTAAATCACACAGTCCCTTGTGTGTATAGAAGTCCGAGAGAGTTGTCTAGACAAACAAAAAAAAGAAAACTACTAAAAATAGAAACGTATGTACAGTTGGAGTTTGGTACCTAGAAGTCGGAATCCTCCCCAATCGTTGCAAGTTCAGCATACGAGGGTCCCCCTATCTTTTCTATGATGGCCTGAATGCGCTTGGAGCGACGCCTCGGCTGTTTGGGCAAGGGGTTCGTGTGAGGGAGCAGTGTCCTGTAGTTCGTTGAGCTGGTTTCTTCTTGCGTTGGTGTAAGAATGCTGTTGTGCTTGTTATCATTCCTCATTTGGCCATCGGATAGTCTCCATGCCTCTGTTCCTCCTACGGATATGCGTGCGGTGCGAAGGAATTTTTGGTTCGGAGGTGTGACCGAGTCATCTGCTTTGTCCACTTCATTTTTGTTCACCGGATTTGAGATTATCCAACTTCCGAAGGCTCTCCTGACCTCATATTCTCTGTTTTTGTTTGCCATTTGCGGATGTCGTGTATCTTTCGCCCTCGCTCTTTTGCAGGCGTGAGACTTTCTTTGAGGAATGGGAGGAGAGGATGAGAGCTGGGTAGCAGATGGTGGTTGTGTTGCTGATGGAGGAGGCCGGTTTCTTTAAAGGGAGCAGCTTTGATTCCCGAGGTTTCACCTAGTCTTTGACCATACTTGTCCTTCGATTTTGAATGATTGATTCTCCACCATTGGATCAGTTTGACTGTCTTTTGTTTCTCGGGAGTACACTTTGACTGGTGGGGACCACTTATTGAGGTGGGTCTTTGGACAGCTGGTTGTACTTGTTGCTGCTGGGAAATCCGATGTCCTCGTCTCTTCCCTCACCTTTCTTGCCACCGAGGGGAAATCCATATCCCTTGCTTTTAATCCTTTTGAGTCTGGTTTAAACCTGAGAAACTCTCCTTCAACCAAAAATAAACGTATGAAAAATGTAAAAATTATTGAAACTAGGCTATAAAAAGGATATCCATGAGACTTCCTCCCAAGTGAGCTTGTTTATAGTCTCAAGCTCGACTGTCTCGTCGCTCAGAACTGATAAGGCTAGTCGAGGACAGCCACAGTTCTCTCCGGAATTTCCTCATTTCCAACGTAAGGTTTAACCCTATGTCCATTCACCGTGAAGGGTTCCCCGTTTTTGCTTATCAAAGTTATTGCTCCAAATTGTAGAACTTCCTTAACCTCAACGGACCGGTCCATCTTGACTTGAGCTTTCCCAGAAATAATTTTAGCCTTGAGTTGAATAGCAGCACTCGGTCCCCAGCTGAGATTACCTTCTTTGCTATCTTTTTGTCATGGAAAACCTTCGTTCTTTCCTTATATATCTTGGAGCTCTCATAGGCGTCAGTTCTCGTTTCCTCTAACTTGTGCATGTTGATCAACCCTTTTTCTTGGGCTGTCTTCAGGTCAAAGTTCAGTAGCTTGGTTGCCCATACCGCCTTATATTCAATCTCCACTGGGAGGTGACAGGACTTGCCATAGAGAAGTTGAAATGGTGTTCTTCCTATCGGTGTTTTGTAAGCAGTTCAGTACGCCCAAAGAGTATCGTCCAACTTAGCTGCCCAATCTTTCTTGGAGGCACATACTATTCTTGCCAGTATGGACTTGATCTGCCTTTGGAGACTTCTACTTGACCGCTTAGTTGAGGATGATAAGGTGTGGCTACCTTGTGTTTGACCCCATACTTCCTAAGCAAGCTCTCAAATGCTTTGTTAATGAAATGTGATCCTCCATCACTAATTACTACGTGTGGAACTCCAAATCTAGGGAAGATGATGGTCTTGAACAACTTAATTACTGTCCTTGCGTCATTTTTTGCGCTTGCCACCGCCTCGACCCATCTGGACACATAGTCTACGGCCACAAGATGTAGGTGTTTCCGTGTGAAGGTGGGTTGAAAGGTCCCATGAAGTCTATTCCCCAACAATCAAATACCTCAATGTGTAAGATAGGTTTTTGAGGCATCTTGTTGCGTTTCCCTATGTTTCCCATTTGTTGACAAGGGTCACACTTTGATATGAAGGCTTGAGCATCTTTGAACATACTAGGCCACCAAAAACCCGCTTGAAGAATCTTTTGAACCGTCTTGAAGGCTGCAAAATTTCCTCCGTATATAGATCCATGGAAATGTTCTAGTAGCCCTTAAACCTCCTCCTCAGCTATACATCGTCTAAGCACACCATCTGACCCTTGCCTGTATAGATATGGTTCATCCCAAAAGTAGTGGTTTACATCTCTGAAGAACTTCTTCTTTTGATACCCTTCCAAACTCGTAGGTAACTCTCCTACCACTAGATAATTCACCAAGTCAGCATACCAGGGGAGTGCGGACCCTACAAACTGCCTTTTTTGCAAAAATTCTCCGTTCTGGTCAACCTGTCGCTCCTCGGTGCCTACTACTACGAGTTGTGACTGCGAGGATTTGCCCTTCCGTTTCTGTTTGGGAGTTTGAATTGCCATCAGCTGTTCTTCTGGCATAGAATCGTTTATTGGCATTGAATCTTCTATCATCACTCATGATAGGTGATCGGCTACTTCATTCTCTATGCCCGGTTTGTCCACTATTTCCATATCAAACTCTTGGAGGAGGAGTATCCATCTAAGGAGCCTCGGCTTTGCATCCTTCTTCTTCATGAGGTATTTCAAAGCTGCATGGTCAGTGTGGACAATAACCTTGGAGCCAACTAGATAGGATCTGAATTTCTCGAATGCAAAGACTACACCCAGCAGCTCTTTCTCCATTGTTGCATACTTGACTTGGGCATCATCGAGTGTCCTACTCGCGTAGTATATGACATTCAATTTCTTATTCTTCTTTTGTCCAAGAACCGCTCCTACCGCATAGTCACTGCCGTCACACATGATTTTGAATGGTAAACTCCAGTCTGGTGCCTGGACTATGGGTGCTGAGACAGGAGCTGACTTGATAGTCTTAAAAGCTTTCATACACTCTTCATCAAATGAGAACTCCACCTCTTTGCATAACATGCGAGTGAGCGGCCGAGCTATTTTTGAGAAATCCTTGATGAACCTCCTATAGAAACCATCATGACCCAAGAAGCTTCTAATGTCCTTCACCGTTCTTGGAGGTTGTAACTGAACCATAACATCTATCTTAGCCTGATCAACCTCAATTCCTTTCTCAGAAATCTTGTGTCCCAAAACGATCCCTTCCTTGACCATGAAGTGACATTTCTCCCAATTAAGTACCAAGTTGGTCTCCACGCACCTACTCAATACCCTGGATAGATTTGACAAATAAGAGGAGAAGGAGGAGCCATAGACGGAGAAATCGTCCATAAAGACTTCCACCATCTCCTCGATTAAATCTGAGAATATGGACATCATGCAACATTGAAAAGTTGCGGGAGCATTACAAAGTCCAAATGGCATACGTTTATAAGAAAAAGTTCCATAAGGGCAAGTAAAGGTCGTTTTCTCTTGATCATCTGGATGTATAGAGATCTGAAAGAATCCACTATACTCATCTAAAAAGCAATAAAATTTATGATTGACTAAACATTCTACCATTTGATCAATGAAAGGCAATGGGAAGTGATCCTTCCTAGTATATGAGTTAAGCCGTCTATAATCTATACACATTCTATGCCCCGTTATAGTTCTAGTTGGTATCATTTCGTTTTTATCATTTTTAACCACAATGATACCTCCCTTTTTAGAGACACAATGAACCGGTGAGATCCATTTGCTATCAGAGATGTGATAGATTACATCCGCATCAAGCAATTTAAGGATTTCCTTTTTCACAACTTCTTTAAGGTTCAGATTCAATCTTCTTTGGGGCTCTACACTAGAGTGAGATTCATCTTCTAAGTGAATTCTATGCACGCAAAAGCTAGGTGAGATTCCTTTAATATCATCAAGAGAACACCCTATGGATCTTCTAAATCGTTTGAGTTTGGATAGCAACATTTCAAGATCATCATCATTCAGGGCGTCATTAACAATCACATGATATGTGAATTGGGTCCTAAGAAAGCGTACCTTAGCCCTGCGGGAAGTGTCTTCAGCTCCACTTGTGGTGCCTTGAGCTCGGACCAATCATCTTGGGTTCCCTCGAGGCTCTCCTCGGTCCTATTAGTAGCGAGGTGCATGACCGAGTGCTTAGCTAATCCATGGTTTGTTGAGAGGGTTTGGACCAGCCCTCTTGCTTGCTTATCCTTGTCTCCTGATTCCACTAGATCTTCAATAACAACTGTACTTCTTTGCGGTTGATAAGTATCCAAGAGTGCCTTATAGAGTTCCGCTTCAACCCATAAGTGCTTATCTTGGACTGGTGCGGTTAATGCCACTTGCAATTGATCTTTAGTAAGAACCTCCTCAAGCAACTCATTTTCAAGGTCATCTGTCTCTTGGATCCAAAATGCATGATTGTCAATAGTGGGTTTCCGTAGTACACTCTCTATGTGGAACTTTAGTTTGATGTCCTTTCCCAAGTTAAGCTCTATGGTTCCATTTCTCACGTCGATCAAAGCTCTAGCTGTGGCTAAGAAGGGTCTATCAAAGAGCAGAGGTTCTTTTGGTTCTTGATTCATCTCCAGTACAACAAAGTCAGTTGGGATTTGTATTCCTCCCACGTTAACCAGAAAATCTTCAAGCATCCCATGTGGTATTCTCCTAGATCGGTCGGCGAGTATCAATGAAATTTTGCATGCTTTAAACATCCCGAACCCCAACCTTTTTGCAACCGAAAGAGGCATGAGGCTTATCAAGGCTCCTAAATCACACATACAGTTGTTGAAGGATAGCATTCCAAGAGAGCACGGGATAGTAAAAGTACCGGGGTCGGCTAATTTCTTGAGTGCTTCCTTCCTTAGGATAATTGCACTAATCTCATGTGTTAGAATCACTTCTCCTTCAATATCCTTGGTATTCTCCCTACTGAGTCCTTGAGGAATTTATGATATGGTGGCATTAACATAAAGGCATCAACCAATGGGATTGGGAACTCAATGTCTTTAATCTGCTTGAAGAGTTGAGTCTTATATTTCTCAGCAATGCACTCTTTATGGTTCTTTGGAAAAGGTAGACGAGGACGAACAGGTGGGAGCGGGTTAACTCGCTGAGTATCCTTGATTATGGTGATTGCAAGGTTTGGAGCTTGTGTCCTTGTTCGCATTTTCCGCGAGGCAAACCGTCGAGGCGTGAAGGTGACGTGAGCTGATTAGTGATCTGTGTTCGAGAATTACCCCCCTTCTTCGATTATACTATCAGCAGCCTCCATATTAGTACAGCTCACCTTTGGTTCCGAGTGGAGTAAAGGAAAACTGTTTGGGTCCTCACTGGTTGGGCGAGGCGGGCATGCGAGGCCAGAGTGTAAAGTCGGAGTGGGTAGCCCGGTAGCTTGTTTTTGTTCTACTTGTTGTAGGCGTGCATTCATGTCCAGAGCATATCATGAAGATTGGTGTAGCGGTTGTTGATCTCAGAGAACTTTTTTGTGAGCTCGCCGGCTGCACGTTGCTGTCCTTGCAAAATTGCTTGCAACATGTCCACTATGGCCGGTTAGGAGACAGGTGGAGAAGGTGTTTGTTCCAAGAGATTGACCTCTTCCACTTCCGCCGCTTCTTTGGTTGATACGGGTTTCAGTTTATTACGCAACAAATGGTCCATCTTAGCATTCATAATACGGATATCATCCTTGCTTGGTGCGGCTGAGTCCGTAGAGTTAGCTCCACTGTATGCATCACCCTCATTATACTGTTCTTGAGCTTGAGCGAGGTTGCCAATAAGTTCCCATCCAGCAGTGATATCCTTGTGCATAAAGTTCCCGTTGCCCGCCGTGTCTAGCAATGTTCGATACCTCGATCTGATCCCTTGGTAGAAGGTGCTGAGTAAGGACTCAGTTGTGTATCCATGGTGGGGACATTGAGCAACATAGTCTTTGAATCGTTCCCATGCATGTGGGAAACTCTCGGAGCGCTTTTGAGTGAAACAAAAGATTACGGTGCGTAATTTGATTGTGAGGGAAGGCGAGTAAAACTTATTCAAGAATGCCTTCTTGCACTCGGCCCAAGACGTGATCTGACCGGGAGGTAGATGTTTCTCCCAATTCTGTGCTTTCTCCACGAGGGAAACTAGAAATAGCCGCAATCTCAGTGCATCATTGCTCAATCCGTCTATTTGGGTAGTGCTGCACAACCTTTCAAACTCATCAAGGTACTGAGAGGATCCTCGCATTGAAGTCCATGAAACTTGAATCGTTGTACCATAGTAATGAGGCTTCCTTTGATCTCAAAGATCTGGTTCAACACAGGCGGTGGAGTGATTCCGTACCACGGATAGGATATCTTTGGTTCATCCGCTGCTCCTATCGTTTGTGGTTGTGTCTCATCAAGAGTGTCGGAGGTGTCCTGATCAATGTACTCGTCGGCCAATGATGTAGCCATATCGACAACAGGGGGAAAGGAATATAAAGGTCCTTGAACTCAGATTCTGGGAACGAGTTCAGATGTTGAGGTTGGGTTGTTTCTGATGCCCTCGTGTCAGACTGTCGAGGAGTACCTGCGAGGCCTGCAAGGACAGAAGAACGACTCGTCAATAGGATTTGAGCTTGGTCTTTAGAGATCCAAGCTAAGTGAAACACAGAAAGGTTTTAATAGTAATGAAAATAAACCTGATCCTAAGACTAGCAAATTATAAATTGGAATAAGCGAAAACTGATTTGGCAACGGCGCCAATTTGATAACAAGGTTTTTGGCCTAGGTGATCAAATCATTGAACCATGGTGGTAAGTAGGTGGGATGTCGAACCAATACTCAGTAGTTACTTGTAATCAACCTATCTACTACTAGTTCCTAGTCCAGGCAACCTATCCATTTGTCACAAAGATAGGCTATGTTTTCTAGTGAGCTTGCAATCTAGCCAATAGGACAAAATAAGCTACATGACAAAATAAAAATAGAATTCAAACACACAAAAACAGAGAAATGCTCAACAAACAGAGCAAGAAGATAGCAATAAGTGAATCTAAGGTATAAAGCATGAACCTAGAGGATAGGAGGTGTTTGATCGGTGGTAAACTCGCCGATCCAACCTTGCCAAGCTATATAAGGCGATCCCTAGATCAGGACAAGCTTAGATCAACCCATTCTCATGGTGAAGACCCCTTTCCAATCTGGCTGATCCATTACGGCGCTAGCCACGATCATGCCAAATCAAAAGCTTAAAGTTCANATCCACAATACTAGATCTCTCCTTGGTGGATCAAACCTTCACTCACATGGCACTCGGTCTCTGATTCCCTTAGCGCTAACTTTAGTTTTCGGCCCAAATCAGATCTCTCTTGATCAAGGAGAGATCGGCCTTAAGCTCNCCTGATCTATTATGGCGCTAGCCATGATCATGCCAAATCAGAAGCTTAAAGTTCAGCCCAATACATATAATAGCCGATCCACAATACTAGATCTCTCCTTGGTGGATCAAACCTTCACTCACATGGCACTCGGTCTCTGATTCCCTTAGCGCTAACTTTAGTTTTCGGCCCAAATCAGATCTCTCTTGATCAAGGAGAGATCGGCCTTAAGCTCTTCCATGTGAGAAGAGATCGGATCAGATCATTGTTTGCAAGGCGAGTGGATCAGTGGATTCATCTCCGATCTCCCTATCCTCGAGATCCACAAGGATCTACTCACTTCTCATAGTTTGAGAGTGGAGGATCAGAGGAGATCTCATTAGCATAAACATGAAGAACAATAAAGTAAAGAGCAGAAAGTAAAGATGAAGATCAAATTAAGATTATTTCATTCAAATCAAAGCATCAACATCAAAATACCTTAATCAAAGCATAAATGAAAGCAACAACAAAATAAAGAGAGTTTTTACGGCTAAAACAACAGATAAAAATGATAAGAGAGTGATAAGAGGGTATATATAGGGTCATTTGCATAACCCTAATGGTCAAACCGACCTAAGTCGGTCAACTAGAATCTTGCCCTCAGAGTCCTTACGCGAGCTTGGGCACCGAGGAGTGGTTCTGATCATCACCCTCGGGAGTTGAGGCCGAGTGAGTAGTCTGAGTGTAATGGATTTATCTCTCTTCGCAGCGGATAGGTTGAGGCTAGTGACTGAGGCAACTTTTCCTGAGCGTTCCGAGCAGTCCCCGCCCTGCAATCCGCGAGGCATCGATCTGAGTTTGCACGACTTCTTTTGCCTAGCAGCTGATACAATCATCCTTATCTCTATTTTTGGCTCCTTTTCTTCTCCTTTTTCTCCTTTACCTAGATAAATTCCAAAACTCCAAATACAAATGCAAAAAGTGCAAAACTAACCTAAATGGACCTAAGTGCACGGAAAATCTAGCTAAACGGATGCAAAACAAGCTAAAATAAGACTCTAAAACCATCAAAAATCACACACATCAAGTTTGCATATTAATAGTATTTTGCTTAAGGTTTTCTCTCATACTTTGCGAATTGAATGTTTGAATCGATTTGAGTTTATTAAGTTGTTTAAGTTGCTGATTTCCTTTTGCATTTTCCTTTTTTATATCTTATTTACCTTATGTCTTCTACTCTCCGCCTCACTCTCGAAACCCTTAATATGAGGTCCGAGTAGATCCGCTAGGAATCTCAAGGATGGGTAGATCGGAGATGGAATCGGAGTCACCCACACTTGCTTGAGTGCGATTAAGTATAGATCTCTTCATGCTTGGTAGTTCATAGTTATTACCTCTTCCTGATCAGCTGAGGCATGATCTGGTCCATTTGTGCACGCTAGGTGCTTGCGGAAATGATTGCCTTGATTCTTGCTTGAGAATACTTGTTCTATCTTGAGAGATCATAGTATAGAGCGGTTATTAGACTTATTTAGGCTCAAATCTAATGCTTCTTTACTTGTTAAATAGTGACTAGGATCGTAATGGATCGCTTATTTAGATGGGTTTTTACACCATGAGAATAGGTGGAATTTGCTTGTTTCTGAGTCTAGAGATTATTCCGAATGGGTTTGTCAAGCAAGTGTGGAATTTCGTAACCCATTTCTGATCCTTGACCCAGTCTTCAATTCCCTCCTTTAATATTTATTAAATCACATATTGGTTGCTCTATTTTCTTGCTATTTCTCTGTTTTACTCATCCACTCTGTTTTATTTTGTCTTATTATTCTATGTTTAAGGCTCATATGAATTGTGACAGAATCGTATGTGATATTGGCTTGAACTAGGTAGATTGTTAGTCTTGATTGTTTATCAATAATCCGAGGTTGGTTCAACACATCACACCCCACTACACTACATTGATTTGATTTAAAAGATTGAAAAATCCTTTTATCAAAAACCCGGTGGATCACATCGAGAACTACAAGGAGAATTGTATCACCACTGTCTCACATGGAGTCCTAGAGGACTATGTCAAGTACAAGTTGTTCCATTTCTTGCTGGAGAACAAGGCTTTACGTTGGCTTAAGTGATATAATATGCGGAAATACTAAGATTAATAGAGAATAAACGAGTTTGTGTAGGGAGAATAGAGAGAATTTAAAGAGAAAATTTTAGAGAGAGATTTAGAGAGAGAATTGGGTAGAATTTGGCCCCTAAGGGCTTATTTTATTATGAACCGTTTACAAGGTATTTATAAAGAAAATAAGAAGCCTAAGTTTGCCCTAAAGTATCCAAATGGATAAGAAAACAAAAGGATAAGTTTTGTTCGATCTGACACTTGATCATGACAGATCGGTTGATTGACAACATGATCGGTCAATTCACTTCCAGGTTTCTCGGTTTATTTTTTGTTCTCAATTTTCTTTTGCCAATCAATTTTACGTAAGTCATGCTTCCTATAGGGTTATTCTCACATTGGGACGATGTGAAGTAAGTCTAGAGATGATACTTATTGTGACTAACACGTTTTCTTTCTCTTAGTTTTGTTTTTCGAGCTAGTTTTACATTTTTCTTGAGTCAGTTTGTTTTTATTTGAGTAAAAAAATCGGTAGTAGGAATTCGAGGAATTATTGCACTTTCAGGAACTTAAGTAACCATTAACTCAGCTTTGATAGGAATCGATTGAATGTTGGAAAACCTAGAGACTGCATAACTTTTCATTGTTACCCATATCCTTTTGGGTATTCGAAGAATGTCATGTCGGCTTCACACCTTACATAGCTTAACTTTCTTGTCAAGGGGCTTGGCATACACTTGATCGGATTCTCTCTTTAGTTCTTAGCGATTTATCTGTGTGGGTATGGTTCCCCTCTCTTGATCATTTCAAAAATTTTATGCTGAGCATGTCATCTCTGAAGTAGCTATTAAGCAAGATTTGATGCAAAGTTAGTAGGCTGAGAAAACAAAGAATTTCGAAGAAGCTACTCTCTGTTTTCACTCCTTGAGTTACTAAAGAATGCAGCTAATAAAAAATACAATAATACCATAGTTAAGCAGGGCAAAATTTGTTGCACAGTCGATAAAAAATACAATGTTATCCTAGGTAAGTGGGAAAAAATCAGCTGCAAGGTGATGAAATGAGAGGAAAGGAACCATAGGGAAAGTTGTCTTAAGGCTGAGGAAGAACCCATGTATCCTCTGATTAGTATCTCCCTGATGAGACACACTTAGATACTTTAAGAAGTCAGTATGGTGCATTCGGATAACTCACCTGGATTGTGGAGTTAGCTTGGGACAGATGTGAAGCCTGGGGGAAGTAAAAAGTGGTCTCCATTCTGTCACGTAAGTTTTTCATGTGGTTTACTAAAGCGTCTGATCTTGTGATATTCTTATGATGAAATGAGTTCCTGAGTTTCTACTTTATTTTTTCGTTGTTTAGCCTCTTTGTTTGCTTGAGGACAAGCAAAAGACTAAGTCTAGGGGAGTTGATGTACCTCATTTCTATTGATTTTTAACTCATATATTTATGTGTTTTTCGAGTCTTTGTTAGTTGGTTTGGGTCTTTTCAGGTACAAAACGAGTTAGGATGTATCTAAGCACTCACAACATGGACTGGAGCAAAAATATCATTTTAGGTGTTTTGGACAAATGGATCGATCGACCCAACATGGATCAATCAATCCTTCTATTACCAGAAGATCCGTACGATTGAGAGATCGACCAACTACTTCACAGAATCATTCTGAAAGCGAAGATCGATCGATTGACACATAGACCGACCGTTCCAACCCCTTAGAAGAAATTTTCATACGATCTGAAGAACAACCAAAGTAATCCAAGATCGACCACTTCACAGTGGATCGATTGGTCTCCGTCAGGACAGATAGATCCATGGGCATGCGAGAAGAAAAATGGATTTTCATTATTTCTATTTGGTTTACTTATTTTATACCATACGTGTTTTTAGCCTTGTTAACTAGGTTTTTCTAACTTTTAGAAAACACATTGTGAGATTCCATTGAAGCAACTATTCTTAGCTTTCTCTAGACCTTTCACAAGGAGATTGGGTTCAGTTCTACAATTTGGAAAAGATTCTAAACTCTCTTTTATTTCAATTCAGTATTTCATAATGATTTCCATTAATGTTGTGTTTGTTCTTTCTACCATGTCTATGTAGTTCCATTATCGAGTTTAAGGTTTTCTAAGGAGTAAAGGAATCAATGATTTGGGGACAAATATGGTGTTTATCATTAGAATTCTTCATCTATTGTTAGTCTTAATGCTTAGATTAGACTGACCACCTAGTTTATGAACATAGGTTGTTTAATTCACCAAAAGTGCTTGTTAGATGCCTGAAAGAACTTAGATGAGCAGTTCGTCCATAACCAACGGGAGTTGATGTTAAAGCGGATTTTTGAACATATCAGAATTGCTTTTTAATGTGTGTTTAGATTTCTAGGACCAAACAGAATTTTAGGATTTATAGGTTGCTAGACATAGTAGTTGACGCCACATGAGGTAGTTTGGTATAAACTAGTGTTATGAGTTCGAGAATGATTCTTTAACTGCATCCTGAATAGTATCATGCTTGGTTTCCCGATTTCTTGATGGTTTCCCTACGCTTGATGTTTTTAATATATTGAAGTTAATCACTTATTCGCAATCATTGAAATTGATCCCCAATTATATTCTTTTGACTTAGCTTTTATTTGGTTTTAATAGTGTAAAAACTTGGTTTTCGTGGATTCAGACACCTGACTATTACTTCGATTTGTTGTACACTTGCAGTAGTTTATTAGGATAAAATTCTCTGATATCAGGCGATTAGGTGAGAGATTTATAATCCTCTCTGTTTACCATATAAGAAGGATATTTCTTATATTTTCATATAATGTTTAGAAAAGAGTATACATACAGGTACAAAGATGATTCAACATAATATACATATGGAATGTTATGTAAATAAATGATTGTATCATAAAAAAGTAGATACTGATATCTTTTACAAAGAAGACTACACACTACATGTTTGTACCAATCTTAGCACAACAGATTATAAGTCCAACCCTTGTTCGTTAGTTTGGTCATACTTATGTTCATCAATTTGGTTTAGTTTTTAATGTTCGGATATTGGGGTCGAGGATTCTCGTTACGAGATATAAAATCATAATTTAAGAGCGTAAGTCTTGAATTTAGTTGAATGTTCTTTCATGTTCTTCAATATTCTCCAATGTTCTTCAAAGTTCTTTGTCCCTTTTTTTCTTGTTCATCACCAGGTTTTTCATGTTTTTAATTCTTTCGTTTATTTTTCTTTTTTATAGGCGTTTATGGTTGAACTCGGGTTCTTCAATGCAGTCAAGATGTCATCCATGAAGTACACGTGTTTGTCTGCATGTTTCCCAGCACGCTACAGGTGTCAACCCTTGGAGTACCCGCGTCTGTCTGCATGTTTCCCAGCACGCTACAACTGTCAACCTTTGGAGTACACGCGTCGTCGTGCATGCGTACTCCATCTGAATAGGTGTCTTCCTGAGAATGAATCTGTTTGTTGGGCTATGTCTAATTATTGGGTTTGTTTCCTTTTGGGCCGATTTTAGGCTCCTTGCAAGCCTTATTTAGTTTTATTTATGTTGATTTTATTAGATGTAAAATTTAATGAGCATATTGTGTGTTGGGCTCGAATCTTGATTGGACTTTTTATTTGTTGGGTTTGATCCATGTGATGTGCTCAATTATTCCCATACAATTAGCCCCCCAATTTGTCGAATGATGTTTGAAGNATGAAATTTCATTTTTTGAGCGAGATCCAAGATCTGTCATTTTTACGTTGCTATTGGAGCGGATCCTTTTAGCTGTTGAAGGGTTTGCTACCAAAGATCGATGTGCATGATCATGCGCAGGAAACTAATGAGCGCGGTTTTGTGCAAAAGATTAAAAAGCGCGATCATGCGCGCAAAATATCAACAAACGCGTGCTTGTGCGATAGAGTGATGAGATCAATTCCTCAGGAGAGGTCGACGAATATGACCTTGCGCGAGAAATTGATGTGCACAATCTTGAGCAAGAGATAGATGAGCACAATTTTGCACGAGATATCAAGCGTGTGCGAGAGATCGACGAACATGATATTGATAAAGATCTACGAACATGATCTTGCACAAGATATCGACGAGCATGATCATGCGTGAGAGATTGACAAGCATGATCCTGTGCGAGGGATGGATGAGTTTGGTTCTGTGCAAGAGATAAACAAACACGATATTGCGTGAGAGATCGAAGAACACGATCTTGAGCGAGAGATTGATAAGCGTGATCATGTGTGAGATATCGACGAACATAATTGTGTGCAAGGGATGGACGAGTGTTATTATGTACAGGAGATCGATGAACACGATATTGCACAAGAGATTGACGAACATGAACTTGAGCAAGGGATCAACGAACGCGATCCTGAAGGAGATATAGATGAATACGATCCTGCACAAGATATTGACGAGCGTGATCATACACGAGAGATCGAAAAACATGATCCTATGCGAGCGATTGATGAGCGTGGTTCTGTGCAAGAGATTGACGAACACGATATTGCGTGAGAGATCGACGAACACGATCTTAATCAAGAGATTGACAAGCGTGATCATGCGTGAGATATCGACAAGCATGATCGTGTGCAAGGCATTGATGAGTGTGATTATGTGCAAGAGATCGACGAACACGATATTGCACGAGAGATTGACGAACACGATCTTGAGCGAGGGATCAACTAATGTGATCCTGGGCGAGATCTCGATGAACACGATCCTGCAGATATTGATAAGCGTGATCATGCGCGAGAGATCAACAAACATGATCCTATGCGATAGATTGATAAGCATGATTCTGTGCAAGAGATTAATGAATACGATATTGTGCGAGAGATCGACAAACGCGATCTTGATCAAGAGATCGACGAACGCGATCTTGAGCAAAATATCGACAAACACGATCATGCACGAGATATTGATGAGCGTGATCATGCACAAGAGATCGATAAACATGATCGTGTGCGAGAGATTGACGAGCGTGATTATGTGCAAAAGATCGACGAACATGATATTGCGCAAGAGATCGACAAACACAATCTTGAGCGAGAGATCGACGAACGCGATATTGAGCAAGATATAGATGAACACGATCCTGCACGAGATATTGATGAGCGTGATTCTGCGCAAGATAAGTGCTGGATTTGGCACAACATATGTTTTGCCAACGAACATGTGCTGGATTCTATGTTATGAAATATAACTTTGAACGTTTAGTGTTTTTTTTGTTAGTTGTATTTGGGTTAATTGGTAGTCACGCTTAATTGCAGAGATTAGGTGCCTAGATCCGTTGTGAGAGATTATGTGTTCGTCATGTTGTTTGTTCAAGACATGTGCTTGATGACTTATTGCTAGAGATCGAACGCTCGCAACATGGTTGGGTCTAGATGAGTGCTCGATGGTTTATCATGAGAGAACAGCTGCTTGTCATGTTACTTGATCGAGATGAGCACTTAATGAATTATCGTGAGAGAACAGATATCGTCATATTTTTAGCCGAGACTTGACTTATAAATTGTTGATTTGGTTCTGTTTGGTTAACACATGAATTTTGATGAATTAAGCGTTCTAGGTGCGAAGCTCAGGTTTGGCTTATCCTATATTGCCTATGCAAGTGAGATACTCGGCTTTATACTTAGGCATTCTAGGTGCAAGGCTTGGATTCAGCTTATCCTGTATTGGCGATGCGAATGGGATGCTCGACTATGTACTTAGGCATTCTAGGTGTGAAGCTTGGGTTCGGCTTATCCTGTATTGCCGATGCGAGTTGGATGATCGGCTTTATATTTAGGCATTCTAGGTGCAAAGGCTAGGTTCGACTTACTCTGTATTGCTGATGTGAGTGGGATGCTCAGTTTTGTACTTAGGCATTCTAGGTGCAAAGCTTAGGTTTGGCTTATCCTACATTACCGACGCGAGTGGGATGCTCGGCTTTGTACTTAGGCATTCTAGATGCAAAGCTTAGGTTCGGCTTATCCTGTATTGTTGATGTGAGTGGGATGCCCAGTTTTTTACTTAGGCATTCTAGGTGCAAAGGTTAGGTTCGGTTTATCCTGTATTGCCGATGCGAGTGGGATGCTCGGCTTTGTATTTAGGAATTCTAGGTGCCAAGCTTAGGTTCAGCTTATCTTGTATTGCTAATGCGAGTGGGATGCTCAGCTTTATACTTAGGCATTCTAGGTGCAAAGCTTAGGTTTGGCTTATCATGTATTGCCGATGCGAGTATGATGTTCGGCTTTGTACATAGGCATTCTCGTTACAACTTGTTTTGAGAAGATGTTCGAACATGTGTTTACAAATAAGTTGGTATGAAGTTTTTCTTGTATCTGCTTCAACATTCGTTCGCCGTTAGATTAGCCGCAACCTCTCATCGGTTATTGCGCCAATAATAAGTATAATTCTTGATATTGATGTTCCAACAAAAACTATGGTTTGCTGTTTTCCAACATATTTTTGTTAGAAGATTCTGTGCTTTAAAATATTTTACATAAGGGGATGCACCGTGTTTTGTTACCTACGTACCCACTAGAATGTGATCAAGCCAAACGTAGTTCTAAGTACAACTATGGAGAAAAAAATTAAGTAGAAAAAGTTTAAAGTTTACTAACTTTTAGTTTTGTGGTACCAACGATCTATTCCAACTGTTCCACAGCACTATTCATCGCTCCAAACATCTTTTTGGGTTGTCCTTTCTTGTGTAGGTTTGTTTGCTGTCATGATTTTCTGTTCTTCCGCCTCGGCAAAACGTGTAGCACAATGGAGAGCATCTTCCAGTGAACGAGGTGTGTTGATATGAAGGTCATCTTTTAGTTTTGAATCGTCAAAACTTTGTTGTAAAGTGATGATATGGTGACGTTGTTTGTTACTTTGATATGGGATAACACTACTCTGAACTTTTCGAGGTAAAATCTTAGAGATTCTTTAGGGTCTTTAATTACGTTGTATAGGTCAGCGCTCCTCTTAGATTTTTGGATGTACATAGAGTAGTGCTTGAGGGATGATCTTGACAATTGCTCGTAACTATCTATCGAGTAAGGCTTAAGTTTGGCAAACCAAATTAATGCATCACCTGTTAGATGTTCCACGAAAAGCTGACAATAACCTGCGTCGTGTTTGTCAGGTGTGAAAGGGATAGGGTCCGCCTTTCCGGCATATGTTGGACACTTTATTTTGAGGGTGTGGTGGATGTATATACTCGATAATCACTTGGTGAACGGCGTATTTAGTGTTTCCATGAGCATTTGATCGATCTCAGGGCTGAACTGGTTACGTTGTGGAGTTTAGAAGTCATTTTCTCAATTATTTCTTTTGTTGCCTTTATCGCTGCTGTTTGATTTTCTTGTTGGTCGAACGGGGGGTGAGTGTTGTGTTGGTGGCAGGCCGCATCATTTGATATTCGAGGTTTTTGGCTTGTCCTAGTTGTGTGTTCGTCGTTCATCCTTTATGCGTGTCTGTTGACTGCCGGTTTTGATGACCACCTGAATTCGGGAATTCTTCTAGTCGACTCCTTTGGTGAGGGTAGTGAGCTGTGTTCGTCGAGTTTGTTCGAACATGTGCTTCCTCGAGGGCCATAATTTTGTTCTAGAATTCTTCTAGTCTCTTGTTCGTATCACGGTTCGCCTCCTCTACCTTTTTTAATATGGTCTGGAGAAGTTGAGCAACATCCACTTGCTCGTCGATTGGCTCTAGTGGTAGTGTCTGATAGCTACCTTGCTTCCATTGCCGAGCCTGGATGTTTTCAAGTCCAATTGGTGGAATCCTTTCATCATGGTAGTCTTGCTCGTCCAAGTTTCCTCCAACTTGCCGCACCGGCTCGTTGTTTCCTATCACTCCCATGGGTTCGTCAATTGTCATTTTGACCGCTCGTGCCAGAGAATTCTCTAAGACCCCACAGATGGCACCAATTGTTTGTACCAATCTTAACACAACAAATTATAAATCAAACCTTCGTTCGTTAGTTTGGTCATACTTATGTTCATCAATTTGGTTTGGTTTTTAATATTTGGATATTGGGGTCGAGGAATGAGATCTAAAATCACAATTTAAGAGCGTTAGTCTTGAGTTTAGTTGAGTGTTCTTTGATGTTCTTCAATGTTCTTCAAAGTCCTTCAAAGTTTTTTGTCCCTCTTTTCTTGTTCATCATTAGGTTTTTCATGTTTTTTATTCTTTCGTTTATTCTTCCTTAGGCATCTTGGGTTGAACTCAGGTTTTTCAATGCAGTCCAGATGTCATCCATGAAGTACACATGTCTATCTGCATGTCTTCCAGCGCGCTACAGATGTCAACCCTTGGAGTACATGTATCTGTCTGTATGTTTCTCAGCATGCTACAACTGTCAACCTTTGGAGTACACGCGTCGTCGTGCATGCGTACTCCATCTGAATAGGTGTCTTCCTGAGAATGAATATGTTTGTTGGAATATGTCTGATTATTGGGTCTGCTTCCTTTTGGGCTGATTTTAGGCTCCCTGCAAGTCTTATTTAGTTTGATTTATGTTGACTTTATTAGATTTAAAGTTTGATGGCCATATTGTGTGTTGAGCTTGAATCTTGATTGGATTTTTTATTTGTTGGATTTGATCCATGTGATATGCTCAATTATACCCCTACACTACATGAAATCAATCGATTCCCAACAGAAATATCTGTTTGTAACAAATTTGATTTTCATGATTACTGACTACTTCATACCGTGAAGAAACAACAGAAATTCGTCGAGAATTTAGAAATTGTGATGGTTATTGACTACTTTACACCGTGAAAAATTCATATACAAAAGAATATGAATATTAAATTGAAATAATCAGTGGAGGCGAAGAAAATGTGGTCAGGAACTTCCTCTATTGGTCGATAATTACAAGCTATATTGAAAGGAAGGATTGCGTGGAAAGTGACATTGGACCACATAATAGTTACCGGACTATATATAAAACTACACTGAATTTAGTAAAATTTACTCAAAACTTACCAATATTAAATTCAGACTAATGATTCATAAGCAACATTCACATGCAAGTAGCATCCCAGTGTTGCATTTAAACATAGTATCTAAACGTAAATATTAGATAAATTAAACGAATAACATCTAGTATAATTACGTTCAGATGTTGTATCCAACGGAAAATATATATTTGACATTTTGGAACAAATTTTGTGTTAATGTTAAAGTGGTGAAGATGGAATATTGTATAGTGCGTGGTTATATAATTGAATTTTCCAGTCGTTTCCAACGGTTTGATGGGTACCAAATTTTTGGTTACACATACCTATCACATGTGAAGAATGTGTTACGTGTTGCACCAACACCCATTAATAACGGGTGGAACCTGTCGAATAATTTTAAGTCGTTGGAAACAGTTGGAAGTGTACGTTACTACCCATTGTAACCGGTTGGAAAATTCAATACTGTTAGAAACGGTTGGAATTTTCCAACCGGTTCCAACTATCTTTTTCTTTTCATCAAAACCGGTCAGTTTCCTATTGGAAATTTCTGACCAAATATACATAGTTGAAAATCTGGTCGGAATCCGGCTGGTTTTCATGTTGTGATGTATAATCAATATTTTGGATAAGAGAAGATGAGAATCGTCACTTCAATTATAACTAGATATGGACTCGCGCGATGCACGAATTTGTTTTTATTAAATAATGCTTAATATATTTTGAATAATGTCTTAGAAATTTATACGCTTGTAAATTTTGAGATCCAACTTAATAATAAGATCTCACATGTAGAAAATCTCTTTAGTTACTAACTTTTGAAATCTAACTTAATATAATAAGTTATAATAAGATTCAAACATGTAGAAGAATCTCGTTGATTACTAACTTTTGAAACTTAACTGTGTATAATATGATACTCCACTGTTTTGGATGGTTAAGTTCGACATGTGGAAGAATCCGTTTATTACTAACTTCTGAAATCCTGTTTGTTATAATATGATAAGATTTCAAGCTAATAATAGTAAAATAAAATAATAACACATTAAATTTTAATTTTTTGTCTTTTTTGTTTGTTTTCCTTGATTGCTGTCGATGTAAACGAAAACAAATAAATTAAATTGGAGAAAGCTTGAAAAGTTGGAAGATATTGAAAAACGTCTATGTGTTTATGTATATATATAAAAATTAATATTCACAATTCCCTTTAGATTAGTGTACAAAATTCTTTCCAATTTAGGATTACATATACAAATAAATATTTGGGAGTATTTAGATAATATCTTCTATTATGATTATGATTAGAGATATATATATTATTAGATTATGATTTTTTATAAATATATATTCAAAATATCATATATATATATATATAATTTTCGTTCTTTATAAATAATTTTTAATACAATATTTTTCTTTATATAAG
>OVBA01005213.1:0-20642 GCA_900406435.1 Lepidium aucheri
TTCTCTGATCTTGATTGATATTGCTTGCGATTTGATAGAAGTTAAAAGTGTAACTTGGTTCTCTGTGAAATTCGACCCCTAAGTATTATTACGTTTGCTGTGCACTTGCAGTAGGATATATGGTTAAAACTCATTGTATCAGCACACCACCAGCTGTAGCCAACCCTGGATTACCTCTCGAGGCCCCATCAGTATTCAACTTCACCCAACCTGGACCTTGGTACAAGCCATTTAATCAACCTTGTCGCCCGAGGACTCGGAATGACGGGTGAAGAAGCCTTCAAATTTGCATTATAAACCTCCATGGTCTTTTCAAAAACAAACCGAGTCCTATCCTTGCACGGAACAATAGTATTAAAAACATATCCACATCGCCACTTCCAACCCCACTAAACTATCATAGCAAAGATTATAGACCATGGACAATTATTTGTGAGAGCATTCTCCCCACGATTTTCGTAAAGCCATTCAAGAAGAGGCATTGAAAAGAAAGAAGCTCGCCTTTGTGGAGGTACAAGATGATACCAAATCCTGCCAATAAAGGAACAATGGCGGAGGACATGTAAGATTGTCTCATCTTAATCATGGAAAAAAAATTAAATATCACATATAAATAATATAAATAAATAAAAATGCATGAATATTTTATATATGATTATAATAACTTTCTTTATACTTTTAAAACTTTTAGGTTATTTCTATGATATACTTTTAGTTCATACTACAGGGACAATGCAACTATTTTTATAGAAGTTATGACTTTTCTAGTTGGATTAAAAAATATATAAAATATTATGTTTTTAGTAAAATAATTAATATTGTTGAGAAAAAAAAAAGAATAGTAATTTATATTGCTTACGTTGGTGTGAGCTATAATCCGTAATCAAATCTGAATAATGAAGATGTTAAATAGTAAAATAATGAGGAAGAACTTGACCGCAATAATGTTGTACACCTAACCAAATGTTAGTTTATTTTGATTTTGTGCTTTACAGCAAATCAAAGAGTTACAAATTACAAACTTTAATACGTTAAAAAAAAGAAGAGAGATCTTGAAAATCCCATACGTGAGGGGATATTAATAATATGATATTAATAACAATTAGATATGGAGGATCCGTAATCTTCCCTACCATACTTATTTAGTTGTCCCTCCTTTTCCGCCTCCTAATTAATTAGTACAATTATTAATATAATTATTTTTTATGAAAAAAAAAAGAAACTGGTTAATGCATTTCTGATTTCTGGACTGAAATTTTTATGTGAAAACGGAAAAATAAATATTTATTTGGTGGATAAACTATATGATGCTACTTGGTCGATCTTATGATTATATTACACTAAATATATCATGTCATCATATAATATATAACTCAGAAAATCCAGCCTATATATATTGACAAACTATCTGTTCACATCTTCGGACAAATTATTTAACATTAGAAGTTATAATAATGTTTTTTTTTTCTTTGGAGCTTTGTGTGAACTTGATTACTATAAATAAAACTAATCTATAAATCAATTCTCTACATTCAGCGTAAAAAGTCGAATAAATCAAACATAAATTTCCCTGTATATTTTAAGAAAGGTTTCCTTTGGCTCATCTGAGAGTTACAGCGAATTATATGACTACTTAAAGATTAACCAATCATTATATATAATTAACCCAGCAAGAACATTTCATTGGCTAATTAATAAACCAATAACATTACATAATTAATTTTAAACAAGGACGTATAACAAAAAAAGAAAATCAATGTAGCTAAGAGGAATTTTATTTATGTTTTATTTAATCTATACATTAATAAGAAAAGATACGCTGACGAGTCTTAATTGGTGATGACAATGTGTTCGCATTGTTACAAAGTTTACAAACCAATAATTACATACTAATTTAGTCGACTTTTTTTTGTTTAAATTATGGACACAAATTCCTTAACTACATTAATAGTAATCCTTACACAAATGATTAGTTATATATCATACTTAGTTTTAAGATTTACAATAGGGCACAAAAGTTTATCAAAAAAAAAAAAAGATTTACATTAGGAAGTTATTAGTATATTTTAACGTAAGTGAGCATCAACATTTCACAATCTTTATATAAAATTTTGAGATAACTCTCACTATAATCAATAATGGAGAGGAAATCAGTGTACGTGTAAACATGTTCTATCAAAAGATAAATGATGATAGTTTCTCAACCGCCCTAAGAAAAAGATGTGGACGATCTTTGATTAGGCCATCTTATAAAGTTATAATGAAATGATAAAATTGACAGATCCAATGAGAGTCACGTGTTACTTGATATAGAAGCTACGATCGTGACAAGGTCTTCTTCATGCCTTTCCATGTGACAGAAGAGCTTACTCCTACTAGTTAAATGTGACATAAGCCAGTTTTGTTTTGGGAATGTAGAATAGCCAATACAACTTAGTTTACGAGATTATTTTTGTACTACAAACACTCTCATTTGAGCTATGATCTTCATATTATATTAACATTATATGAAGATAGTTTTTAGGACTCACGACTATTCATAATTCATTAATAAAATGCTGTCATTATCGAATTATTGAGTACCTTTTTCTACCTATCGCCAAACACTCATTTGAGATAATCGAGCTTTTTTTTTCCTTTTTTTCAAACTGCTCTTAGTTTCTCGCATTTTAAACAAAATAAATATATATGAAATGCAGTACCAAATTCATCTAAGATTGATTGGACTTTATAAACTCCCAGTTTTTTGTTTGGCTTTCAAAACTAGTTTAATGTAATAAATTATTGACAAAGAAAAATGGGACATATATAATGATAGAAGTAAGAGATTTATTTACTTTTTGATTGAGGAAAAATAACTTAACAGAATTAAATGTAAGAATTTGAAACCGAGATTTGTGTGATCTTTTTCTAACATGTCCAACCTGTAGTAATTAATTGAAGGTAGAGTAGTACGTACGTCACTGTTGGTAGTTAAATTTCAATTTTTTTTCGTCAACGACAATATCAATATTGGTCACAAACCGATCTATTAGCCAAATTCTTACATAAATTTCGTCGGTGGTAGAACTCAATCTCTGATTGTGCATGTGAATCTGTCTTTAGTGGACTTACCATCATCCACTGTATTAAAGACCACTTGCGTTAAATTTCAATTAGATGTTTTATTTTTGTTTAAATATTAGTGATTCTAAAACCTCTAATATATGATGTCAGTGTAAACAACACTATTCTAGCAACTAAAGGGTTTTAAATTATCTCAACTGGATTCATTTTGTGACCATAATCTTCTTATATAGGTGCATGTTGTTGAGCTCGATTCGTCGTCTTGTGTTTATCTTTTTGATCTTCAACAAATGGCACGAAGAGACGTATTCTTTAAAGCAAAGCTGATTTGGATTTGGCCATTTTTGGGACACAAATGTTATCACTTATGTCTTTGTTTTAAGTCTTTTAGGTTAAACTTAAACTAATTCTCTCTTTATCACCTTACACTTTCATCTTTATCTCTCTATCCAACTTTTTATTTTCCTCGGAACAATTCATATATAAGATTTAATGGATTTATTACAAAAGAAAACTTTATATCTTTTGCTTAGATTTATCAATTATTAAAGACTAGATATGCTACTTTTTCGTTTTCTACTCACTGCGATGCTACCTATGTTTGCTCATTGCTTGCTTTATCTGCATAGACAAATTTATACTAATAAAATACCTAAATGTTTTGTTTTGTAGTCTTATTATAAAATACGTGCATATCTCATTTTATTTACTTTATTTGATCGTCAAATAAAAAAATTTCTTTTTTTTCTTTTCTTGTCGGATATCTTGAAATCAGACTTCATAGGTTTCGATGACTCAGACACATGCACCAACCATGTCCATGTGTGACGCATTACTTGCAATTTCTTATATTACATTTATCAATACAAATTTGTCTACTTTTATAAAAACTTTACTCAAAGTAATTACAGACTTAGATCTAAGTCTCTGGTTCTTTCTCAGTCTCAAGACTTACTTAGATTCTGATGCTCTTGTAGATACATCTCGGCTAAGGCAGCAAACAATGCTGATCCAATGGGAAGAACATTCTCATCGAGGAAGAAATGAGGCGAATGAACTGAATGCACAAAACCAATCTCTTCGTTTTTGATACCGATTGCTAGAAAGTAACCACGTATCCTTTGTTGATAGAAGGCAAAATCCTCACCCGCCATTACCTTACCACACGCTTTCACCTTCTCGGGTCCAACCAAGAGTCTCGAAACCTTTTCAGCGTGTTCATGTAGCTTCTTATCATTCACAACTGCTGGATACATTGGACGATATTTTTCATGCATGTCTATATCTGCTTTACATCCATGTACTTCAGCTTGTCCTTCAACCACCTGTTAGCAACAATCGAGTTAGCTCTACCTTAAACTTCGAACTTTACATTTGAACATTCATTATTGTGTATCTGTGGAAGAGGTCTGGTGAATATAGCAATAGCTTATCGCATCAAGGCATTACAAAGAACATAGTAACAAGAGACTCGTGAACAAAAATTACTATAATCTTTTGAACCATAAATTACTTTTAAGGTTGAAACTGATCACCACGAAAATATAAGATTAAGATTCAAAAGAAATTGGAAACCAAATTTCGGATTTTTCTCAGCATAGGATATTCAAACTTGATAATGAAACTGTGTGTACACCTACCTCTTTCAACCTGTGTATCAACCAAGTCATGCCATCGGTTGTAAAACTTCTCAAAGTTCCCCCAAATTCTACATACGCCGGAATCTCATCAAACTCAGACGGGCCGCTTTTCATAAATGTAACAGACAACACCTTAAACCAAAAACAGGAACATTTATTGTTAGAAGACTTAGGTTTTGAATTTGCAAATAGTGAGAGATACATATGTGTAAACAACCGTTAGATTAGATAAAACATACGTGGCTCAAGAGAGGATCTGCTTCTCTGGAGATTAAATGTTGCAATGATAAGATTGTAGATGATGCAGCCAAAACCGGATCAACCAAAGAATTTGGTAACTTTACACTCATTCGTACACTGAAAATGCTTGAGGACGCCATAGAAGGACCCGAGATGGTTGCTATTTCTCCTGTAGGTAAGTCAGTATGAACATGCATCCCAAATATCGCTTCAGATTCACCCAAAGCACCCTCTTTTATCATGTGAAAGGCACCAGCACCACCTTCTTCTGCTGGTTGAAAAAGAAGCCTCACTGTTCCCTTTTGATTAAGCAAAAGTAATTTTCATTCACAAAAATACACCCTAAAAGCCCTTTCTATAGCCACAGGAACATTCTCCTAATCAGACCAATACATTTCAGTTACTAAAGGTTGAAGAACCTGAACAATTTTGACAATGCAAGATTCATCATTTTGTTGTTGTAACAACAAACCTATTGTACATATAAGACCTATCTATATTAGCATTTGCTAAGCTAATCCTACATATTGAGAATCACAACCAAACTTACATTGAGCTTATGTCTGCGTTTGCTAAGCAATTTGGCAGCTCCAAGTAGCATAGTGGTGTGTGAATCATGCCCACAAGCATGCATTTTTCCGTCGATTTTGCTCTTATGATCCCACTCAACCAATTCCTGAATTGCAGCAATTCGATTTAGAACTCTGAAGAAATTATAACAACAAAGAGAAATCGAGTTATACTTGCAAGGGAATAGCGTCCACGTCAGCTCGGAGAGCAACAACCGGAAGAGAACCCGACCCGATTTGAGCTACAATCCCAGTTTTGGCAACGGGGTAAGAGTAAGAAACCCCTAATTGGTCAAGCTCGCGTCGAATTAAAGCACTGGTTCGGTGCAACTCGAAAAGGAGTTCTGGGTTTTCATGGATTTGTCTTCTCACAGAGACTAACCAGTCTTTATCACGCAAAGCTTCGGCTAGCAGTTGACGAGGATACTCTTGATCTCCATGGACGGAACAAGTAAAAAGGAGAAGGAAGATAACAAAAAGAGGCGTAGAAAGTGCAATAGAAGAATCAGGCATGTCAAAATTGGGGTCAACGAAACCCTAAGAAAGAGATCAAACGACGACACTTGGTGCAAAGTGAAGAAAACCCAATGGAACGCTTTCGTTTGAGCAGAGAGAGAACACCTCTACCTGACGACTGACGCAAAGCTCGAAACTTGTTTCTCTTTTCTAGAGTTTTGTAACTTTTAATAAAGAGCATGAGGCAAAGAAGACGTTCATTTTTCTCCCACATCGGTGAGGTAAATAGAAGATAGTAGTGGTAAATGTCTATAAACTAGAAAGAGCTGTGAATTGCAAACAGCATGATCCTTCAGGCAAGTTAACGGGGAAATGAGGAATGGTAAAACTCACTTTAATGTGAGAAGAGCGTTCCGCCCAAAGCCTGTTACGACAATTGGGCGCTCTCATTCTATACACCATCTGATCCCTCCCTCTCCTTCTATTTAACTGTTTTCTCATTCTTTTACCTCTTTTCTTTCTTATTCTTTTTTGGATTCGTGACAGGAAAAACAAGGTGTTAGGTTTCCAGTAAACCTAATACAAATTAATGAGATACTTTTGTATTTTGTATAAAGATTTTTTACTAGTTTCGGCTTACGTTGGGTTCGATTTCATGAAGCAAGCACAACAATTAACCTTGGGCACGGCATCTGATTCCTCCTCGGTTCGGGTCAGTTTTTTTGGTTTTTGATTTTTCGGTTCCGAAAAAATGGTAACCAATAGGTATTAAAAAAAATTTGGTTTAGTTACTAATTTTGATTCTTTTGGTTCTTTAAATTTGGTAACCAATGGATACCTATTAAAAATCGGTTAGGTTTCGGTTTGGATATTTCTATTTAAATTTATTCTAAAAAATAAAACATTAAAAACCATAAATTAATTTTAAAAAATGAGTATTTTATTTTTTTCAGTAATTTGATTCAAAATAATTAACAAATTTAGAACTTTTTTTTTTTAACTTCATCATATTATTATTGTTTTGCAAGAATATAATTTTTTTCATGTAAGACGTGAGTTATACATAATGGAACCAAAGAAAAAAATTTGTATGGAACATTAATATTATGAGACTAAGCTAATATATCCGCCACTCTGTTACATGATCGAGGTACCCACCAGAATTGGACTTCATGGAATTTCGATTGTCAATACTTGATTTCTCTAATGCAATTATACAATCCGAAACTTTTTTGTTTGTCTTGGAGTAGATGTAATACTGTTTGATTGTCTCCTTCGAAACAAACTTTCCTATAACCTCTTATCCACATTTGTTGCAAAGCGACGACTAGAGCTTGTAACTCGGATTCCAAAACTGACATGCTTTTGTAACCCGAAGAACTTCCTGCATATTTATAGACTCCTACATCATCTCTCGCTATCCATGCCGCCGTTGGGCCTCTTGTTGTATTGAAGCTACAATCGTAGCTGCATTTTATAAAGTTTGCTTGTGGTTGTATCCAGTGTTGCGTAGTAGTTATGGTGGTCATTTCTCCTGGAGGAAGTAACCTCTCTAATCATTGAAACCCATTCAATAGCATCTCGCTGAGAATCACAAACAACTTTGTACCATTGAATAGATTTATGTTGATATATCAAGCAATTCCGACTTTTCCATAATCTCCATAGTGTCCATAGAGGGATTTGTATATCTAATGGGGACAACCCTGGTGTATTTACGTAGTCAAGAATCAATTTAGTTTATCTTCGAACGAGATCATCGGGTTGGAAAACACTAGGAAATACACATTTATGCCTCGCCAAACAACTTGTGCATATGGAACAGAAAGAATAAGTGATTTGACGATTCGGAAGATAAACAAAACCTACGACATTGATCATCTGAAATGATTCTCCGTGATAGCAAAGTGGTACCAATAGTTGTAGCGTTTGATATAGTACGCCATAGAAAATGTCTTATTTTTGGCGTTGTTGTGAGTTTCCATATACGCTGCTTAAAAGGTTTACAACCTGAAGGAGGGCGAACAACATTAATTTGATCATGAGTAGCAAGCCAATAACCAGATCGGACTGTGTAGAGTCCATCATGTGTATAGTTCCATCCCACCATGTCTTCATCGCACGGAGGTATCCTAATTTTTAAAACTTCTTCTATATCATCAGGATGGATCACAGAGGTAATTAGAGTACGATTCCAAGATCGAGTATGTGCATGAAATAAGTCCGAGACAAGGAGATTCGTTGTAGGACATTCTATCAGACATTTGGGAGGTCTTGGAGGTGTTGTGTGTAACCATGGATCCGACCAAGTAGCAATATTTTTGCCATCACCAATGACGCATCGTAAACCTTTTTTAATAAGATCTCTCCTTGTTAATAATGACCTCCAGAGAAAGGAAGGTTTTGTACCTAGTCCAGCTTCCATCATATTCGTTGTAGGAAAATATCATCCCATTAACACTCTAGCAGCAAGGCTGTGAGGATTCTGTATTATTCTCCAAACTTGTTTCCCAAGTAGTGCCGTGTTAAACTTCTCTATATCACGAAAACCCAACCCACGTTCCTTTTTCGGTAAACTTATATGTTTCCAATTAATATAGTGCAAACCCTGCATGTTTTGACCTTTTCTCCACCAGAATTGCGAAAGTATTCGATTCATATCCTCACATATACCCCGTGGCAATCTAAAACAATTCATCGTGTAAATTGGAAGAGCCATGGCTACTGTTTTTAAGATAACTTCCTTTCCCGCATCTGATAAAAACCAAAACTTCCAATTCTTGGTACGTTGCTCTACTTTATTAACTATATACTGAAATATTTCTTTCTTTTTTCGTCCAAAAAATTCTGGTAAACCCAAATATTTACCTCTACCCCCTTCGTTGTGAATATTAAGTAACTATCGTATTCTTGATTTCATAAGAGATTGGACTCTACTACCAAAGGTGATTGAAGATTTGCTCAGATTAACCATTTGACCTGATACCCGTTCATATCGTTGTAATATTGACTTAAGCATAGAGCATGACCGTGTATTTGATGTGCAAAAGAATAGTGCATCATCCGCAAAAATCAGATGATTTATCGTTGGACCATCCCTACTTATCTTTATACCTTTTAAAGTTTTCTGGTCGGCAGCCTTATGTAGTAAATAACTCAACACTTCACCACAAATGATAAATAAATACGGAGAGAGTGGATCACCTTGCCGAATACCACGTTCTGGGATTATAAAACCTTGTGGAGCATCATTGATCAAAACCGAAAATGTAACAGATTCAACACATGCCAAAACCCATCGTATCCAAATGGAAGAAAAACCCATATAGTGTAAAGTATCATGAAGGAAACTCCATTCCAATCGAGCATAAGCTTTCGATATATCAGTCTAAACAGACATATATGATTTTGACCATCGCTTCCTTGCTTTAAGTGAATGTAAGAGTTCTTGAGCAATCATAACATTGTCCAAAATATTCCGACCTGGGGTAAACGCAGAATGTTCTTCACTTATAATGTTTGGTAACACACACTTCAACCGATTAACCAATATCTTTGATATAATCTTGTACCGAACGTTGCACAATGCGATGGGATGGAATTCGGTCATCGATTTCGGAGCGTCCGTTTTGGGTAAAAGACATATATGACTATGATTTGTACCTGGTTGTAAATTACCAGTATTGAAAAAATCACGTACTTCTCGACAAACATCTGCTTTAATATCGAGCCATAGTTGATGGTAAAAAGCTCCAGTTATTCCATTTGGGCCGGGTGCTTTATTTGCACCAATAGAAAAACTTCTTGTGTGATTTCTTCATCTGAAACTTCTCTAATTAGTTGATCGTTCATCGTAGTGGAAACCCGGCTTTGAAAACCATCAAACACATCTGTATACTGTTGTGTAGTTTGGCGTGTCATACTAAACAATGATTGAAAATACGCACTTGCGGTCTGACCTAAAGTTTCATCACCACGGCTTATGTCTCCATTTTCTGTTTCAAGTGCGAGTATTCGATTGCAAGCTATTCGTTGTTTAGCGGCTGCGTAAAAAATTTGGTATTGTGATCTCCTTCCTTGATCCCAATTTCACGACTTTTTGAATGCCAATATTGCTCCTCTTCTTTATAAGCATCAGATAAATTTGCTTGAAGATGCTGAATCTCCAGTGTTGTCATCGAGCCAGAAGACAATGCACGGTCTAATGCTTCTTTTATAGTTTGTATATTCTGAACAGCATTTGTATTATGCTGACGTTTCCAAACCGATATTGAACGACGGCACTCTTGTATACGAGTTTCAATGTTCACTAATGGGGAAGGATGATGCCATGCTCTTAGAATTGTGTCTTTGAAACCAGGTTTATTAAATAATCTACGATCATACTGAAACCATCCTCGGCGTGTACCACTTGATGTATCACTCTTGATTACTAATGGATCAGAACCTTGAAAAGGTAAAAAATCAACCATAGCTGAAGGAAAAAGACTTAGCCATTCACTATTAGCCATTGCATTATCCAAACAACACCAAACTCGATGAGAATAACGTTTGCATGTCCATGAGAATCGATCACCACTCGATTTTAAATCATAAAAATCACAACAGCTGATCATTCGTCGGAAAGGTAAAAAAGTATGTTTTGATCGTAATGGGCCGCCACGCTTTTCAGAGTTGGACCTTATGTCGTTAAAGTCACCACAAATTAACCATGGTGAGTGACGAGTTAAACTTATGCGTTGTATCTTTTCCCATAAGTACTGTCAATGGTTTTGGATCGGTGGACCATAGACAAAAGACACATAAAAAACTAACCCATAACATTGAATCGAAAGATCAATAAGATGTGGAGAACTAGAGATTACAGAAACAGAAACAGAAGATTTCCAAAAGACTGCTAAACCCCCACTCATATCTTGTGGATGGACTGTTACATAACTAGCATAACCTAAAGTACTACAAAGATCACGAACCATATCGTCTCGTTACTTTGTCTCAGAAAGGCATATTATGTCCGAGAGATACTTCCGAAATATCTCCTTAAGGCATCGAACTGTCAAGTCATTGCCCAGATCTTGACAGTTCCAAACTGTTGTAATCATGTCTGATTGGGTGGTTTAGGTACCACCAAACCTTGAACCTTATCGATGAAATCAGTAGGAGAAGCATCACCCGGAGAGAGACATAAACGACTTACAGATTGAGTTGATGAGGACGCTTCGTCATCATTAGTAAACTTGCGTTTGTGAGTTGAGTGAATTTCTTGATCAGTAGACATAAGATCATCAACTTTTTCGACAGTTACATCATGTCCATGCGTAGAGCCATTGACAGTAGTATCATTAACACCATCAGCCTGTACTGCCGCAGCCTCTTCCTCCTCGAGTTGCTGTATTATGACACCATCATTAGCCACATTATCCCTCGCTGGCACCAACTCTTCACCATCATGATCATCATCATTATCAGCAGATGGAGGAGGACCACCATTATCTATCAAGCAAGCACCATTGTCATGAGTAATCATACCGCAAACTTCACAAAAACCTCTTAATCTTTCATATCTTAAACGCAGCAAAGTATCAACTCCCGGAACAAATTGGAAAATTCGTTAGAATCGTAAGGGATGGTTGATGTCCCAGTTCAGACAGACACGAACAAATTCAACTCTTGAAGCAGCATCTGTGGAGAAATTGGTGGCTAAGAGAGGTCCCAATGCTTGACCAATATGAGTTATGACATTCTGTGTCAGATATTGGAAAGGTATTCCACAAATCTGAACCCAAAATGGTATTAGATTCATCATGTGTGGAAAGAGTGTAGGAGTCCAATGTTGAAGGACCAACATCCGGTCCGCAAAAGCTCATGGTCCTCGCCTTAGAATTGTCTCCATTAGTTCTTCTGTGGGGAAAATGAATTGAAATTGACCATTGTCAATTGTACGCCCATGAACCAGACCTTCAACTCCCCAAGTGCGTGGCATGTTAGCAATTATGGCTCGGAGATTTTGCCTTCGAGGAATCATCGGACGGTCGACAATGACATAGCGGTGTTCCGCCGCAGCCTGAGATATCACATCCGACGAGAGCAAAACAGGAGCATCTTCGGACCCCAAGTCAAGGTCTTGAAGCGATCTTCTCAAATTGACAGGCATGTTGAACAGAAAATTCGAGAATCGAATAAACGTCTTTGTTAATCAGTGAGGGATGGAGAAGATGCATAGTGGAAACAAAGGGTATATATGTCAGGGTCTCTCCAAAAAATTAGAGGAAAAAGCATCACGATAGAGGATTGTGGCGATGACCACGCAGAGAAGGAGTGGATTGTAACCACCCACTTCGCCGGTGAAGATCGAAATCGAAAAAGTACTGGTTGTTGATAACCGCCTATTTTTCGCCATAAATATAAATGAACTGTAGAGTAAATTACAAATTTAGATTTATAATTACAATTTAAGATATTTATATTATTAAATTCTATATAAAATAATTATTTTTAAATATACAATTGTATTTCGGTTCTTTTAAGTAACTATTCAGTTTTTGGTTCAGTTCTGGTTTTTTCGGTTCTCGGATTTTAGAATTGTTCTATTATTTAGCCAGTTCGGGTTTCAGTCCTCTTTTTTCGATTCAATTTGGTTTTTTGGTTTCGGTTATTATACCCAGGACTAACTACAATATTGCCATTGACCTCCTAAGACCATCTCCAACTCTCCAATCACCACTGGAGACACTTAGAGTGGGATTTAGAGTACTGAATTAAGGATGCAAAAGAACTGAAAGCAGAAAGGAGCTTCATTGAATAATTGTGTTTCACTGTTTTCTCGTTGTATCTTCTGGCAGAAAGAAATAAGCTTAAGAAAAACATACCAACAAAAATTACAGATACAATGAAGAGAGAAACGATATTCAAGCCCGTTCGCCACTGCTGGGGTTGGACTTGGGACAGAGGTTCCAACATCCCTTGGCACATCAGCGCTTTATGGTTGCTTCACCACTAGTTGTTCTCATCCTCCTGCAGAAACCGTGAGTCCTAGCCAGAGATTTTCTTGATCTGCTTCTCTTTGTTTGACATCAAGCAGCTTTTCCATCTCTTACCACAAGGCCTCTGCCTTTCTGGCCACTTGTTTGACTGCTGATATCAAACGCAATGGACAAACCTGAAAAGAGAGGGAGCAACTTAAGATTGGAAGCAGTAAACTCCCTAATTCATGTCATACACCCTACAAGAGACTTGATTAATTAGAGAGTTCCTTAAAACTCTCCACCACTGCCAGAACTAAGACCCCAGACAAATCCAAGATGACCCCAATACAATATATCCTAGGTCATTGCTCAACCCCGAGTTCACTTTATAAATAAACACTATTACTAGCATACAAGGAATATGCATTAAAAGCACACCCCAAAATTACTGACAGAACATTTTCTATTAAAATAGTACCTCGTGCTCAGTTGTTCATATATTGGACACATAAAGTTATGATTTAGAAAGGAGGATAAGTTCATGTGACACTTCGAAGCAATTTGTGTGCATAATCTGTAATCATTGCGAACTTACGAGTGTCTTATCGTTTGAACATCTTGGACCACATGTAGAGAATAAAGAAGCAAAGGAGCGCAAAAAGAACAACGTGCATGATGTGGTTATTGCCGCTATGGATTATGCTCATGTTCAGTTTCCTTATGTTATTCTTCACCCCGGCTTGCGCTCTGATTAATGTCATTTGCTGTCACATATTTTAGACAAGGGAATTTATGTATAACAACACTTAATGCATGTTTCTGCAGTCTAACACAACCAATTCTAGTTGTTTACCACTATCTTCTCTCAGGATGCTTTTCAGGTAACAAAAAAAAATCTTGAACGAACTAGAAACAATTTATGTACTCAACGTAATCATTTATGCTATATTTTAATTAGTTATCTGCCTACAATGTAAATAGTAACTGATGTAAAGTAAGCACTTTACTAGGATGGACATAAATAAATAACTTAAACGACATCAACAACATACCAGTTCATCTAAGAAGTCCCTCTGAGACTTCGCTTCTGATCCAATTTCTTGAGCAATCTGCATTAGAACAACTGGTCCATGAAATTAGTGAAGCTTAATGTAAAACACAGAATTGATGCTGACTGATTCCTCAAAGTACTATGGTATAAGACAATATGAAAAGAGATTTAAATGAATGGATTTTTTTGGTAAGTAAACTAACTAATCACAGATTCACTAATGAGTTAAACACATATATACAGTATCATAGTAATCTTGACCAAAAAACACCTACACAACTATATTAACTAATGTTCCCAACACTTTCAAAAACAAATAGCTGCAATGGAAATAGAGACAACAAATCGTTTGACAGGTCCCTCATCAAATAGCCATAACAACAACAGAGAAAACTATGACTAAATTTCCCTTATGAATAAATCTAATGCTCAAAGAGAGCCACAAGCATACAATTCATCACAATATATTAGGCAAATTAAGAAGGAAAACAAAAAACAAAAATGAGAAAATTGGGATTTAGAGAGTTCTTTATACATTTTTCAATTGGCTGACTTGTCCATGGAGACTTGTGACCTCATCATCAAGGTCAGAGTGCATCGGATCAATCCGAAGCTGGATTTCCTCTGAACCTGCAGCATTCCTAGTGCTAAGCCCATCGCTGCAACCAAAATACCATAATAAATAGTTGAACTCTACACAGATATTACAAATCCAGAAACATTAAATCCCTAGATTTATCTATACAGAAGATCCGATTGTAGAAAGATAAACTTATAATAGAACTATTACCTAGATCTGTAAGGAGCGGCACCGCCGTAAAGGGAACCACCTGCACTGCCTCTGTGAGAATTTGATGCCATTGACGCGAATAAGACCTTAATAGTCTCGTCAACAGAAGCTTCAGTATAAACCAGAGAATCAGTGGAGAAAAGGGGCTGACGAATACTGGGTCCGAAATGAAGGAAAAGGAACACAAAAGGTTGGTGGTTCCAGGAAAGAAACCGGAAACAAACAGGGCACAGTTTTGGAGAAACCGAGAATTGAGGGTGTAGTTCAATGAATGAGACTTTAGAGCCTAGTCTCAAGATAGGAGGAGTAAATGAGACCTGCAATATTACCTGGATTGAAGTCGCAGCTCGGCTGTGGATTTCTCTACGTTCAGTGATGGAAGGATTAAGCCCCAGGTCAGTCTCAATACTCAATGCAATTAACTACCCCTGCAAGTGCTAATGACAAAGCAGATAAGGAAATAGAAACAAAGAAGTGCAATGCGAATGATGTGAGATGCAATTCATCAAAGAAAGAGCATGTCAGGTTGAAGGTGAAATGGTAGTTCGGTGAGTTTGATGATCGATTTGCAGATTTGGTTTTGTGTTCAGATCAAATTAAATGCTTCTAAGGTGAAATAATTTGAAGAAGCAAGAACTGAGGATCCCATCCCATACATAGAAACACACAGATCGAAGAAAGAAATTGATCTTACCTAAGAATCGACGGACACCAGCAGAAATTCCGTCTGAAGAAAAGTGAAACAGATGAGGGGAAATTAGGGTCAAACAGGTTAGATTGCGGTCGTCCGGAAGACAAGAAATTGAATATCCTAATCTCTATCGGTCACAGATTACAGCGATGAATTTCTGGTTGCGGGTTCGGATTGAGAAGATTATATCAGAAAGAGGAAGAAGCAATGAGAGAAAGGTATGGTTTTAGTTTCGTCAAAATAAAGATATGAAAAAGTTACCGGAAAATACCTGTGATCACTAGACGGAGAAGCTCGGAGAAAGGGATTCAGAGGCGGTAGAAGAAGATCCGTGAGAATCGGAGACGACACGAACAAGGAAATCGTCGTCTTCTAGACAAAGAGGCTTCGAGAGACGTTAGACAAGTTAGAGCATGTTGACGGTGATGGGGGTATCATGTCAATTAAAATAAAAAATAAAATAATAAAATAATAGTTCCACGTTGAAATAGATTTGAAGAACAAAATTCCGATGTTTTAATTGGCGAGGCAAATCAAACTCTCTAATTTTCCTTCACCTTGTCTCAAATTCCTTCTGAGCGATTCTTCGATCTGTATCGTTTGATTTCTTTTCGAAGCGTAAGTTGTCTCTTCTAATCCTTTTCAAAACTTATATTGTCGATCTTGTTGTATTTTGCTCTCGTTCTATTGTAGAATCTGAAGATCGATTATTAGTAATCTGATTGTACAGTTTTAGATTGAAATCAGAATATCTTGCGATGGTTTAACTAGTGAATTCCATCGCATGAAGTAGAAAATCTAATCGAAATCCGTTCAGGATGTGTGTGTTGTTGTAGTTTCTCCGTTCTTGATTGTTCGTAATCTTAAGCTTGATTGTTTGAAATCTGTTGTGGATTCAGTCCTTACTGTAGTTTAGATGATTATCTGTTGTAGATCACATTATTTGAACGTTTTTGACTGACAATTTTGAATAGGATGAAGAGGGAAAAGAAGATCCAAAGGATGATGATGTGTAGAATCTTTGTGTGGTTGCACATATTGGTTTTAGCTCTGCTCAATGTTTTCTGAGTTTCTGTCGTTTAAAAGACCTTAAGGAAAACGAAGAAGTTGCATGGTATGTACTTATAAAAAGTTTATAAAAGCTTATAAAAAGCTTATAAACGTTTATAAAAACTTATAAAAAGCTTATAAACGTTTATAAAAGCTTATAAAAAGCTTAGAAAAAGTTTATAACTTATAAAAACTTTATAAAAGCTTATAAAAAGCTTATAAAACGTTTATAAAAACTTATAAAAAGCTTATAAAAAGTTTATAAAAGCTTATAAAAACTTACAAAAAGCTTATAAAAGCTTATAAAAAACTTATAAAAACTTATAAAAAACTTATAAAAGCTTATAAAAAACTTATAAAAGCTTATAAATCAGCTCTGATAATATTAACTTTAGGATATTTCTCTCCCATGTTGAGGTAAAAAGTGGATCAGAGTTAATAGATGCAGAGGGCTTGTTGCTAGCCGGTTATTTCTACAGGTAAGTAAGTAATTAATGAACATGATTTGTGGTTATGGAGATATAAACCAACTAACTAACAAACTTAAAGTTTCACCTAACCCTTATTGAATTCATGTTAGCGTGCTAGTTACTGACTTTTAGTTTTATAATTAACCCAAATCTGCATCTCACAACTCTCAAAACCAAACTATTTCTATGAGAGTAAATGGGTTCTTCTCCAAGCAGAATTTGCTTAGAAAAATTTGTGGTCGGAGTTATACAATTGTTCGAAAATGAGTATTTGAGAAGGATCTCCAACGATTACTAGATATTGGAGAGTTTCGGGGATTTTCCGAGATGATAGGAAGTATTGATTGTATGCACTGGGAGTAGGAAAATTGTCCAACAGCTTGGAAAGGACAATATTCACGTGGACATGAAAAACCTACAATCGTCTTAGAGGCTGTGGCTTCACAAGATCTGTGGATTTGGCATGTATTTTTTGTACCTCCAGGTACATGTAATGATATTAATGTTCTTGATCGCTCACCATTTTTTGATGATATATTAGAAGGTCGTGCTCCTCCGGTCAACTACGTTGTCAATGGGCGTCAATACCATATGGCTTACTACCTCACGGATGGTATATATCCCAAGTGGACAATATTCATCCAATCAATTTCTCGGCCACAAGATGATAAATCATCATTATTTGCTAATTATCAAGAAGCTGTCAGAAAAGATGTTGAGCGTGCTTTTGGAGTGTTGCAAGCTCGGTTTGCTATTGTTCGAAACCCATCTCTTTGCTTAGACAAGGCAAAAATAGGCAACATAATGAGGGCATGTATCATATTGCACAATATGATCGTTGAAGATGAACGAGACCAATGCACTCAATATGATTTATCAGAATTCGAACTAGAAGAAGGAAGCGGGACATCACATGTGGAGTTCACGTATTCTACAGAGACGCCTACTAATGTAAACAATATGATGGTCAATCGAGCTCAAATTCGGGAGGAAAGAATGCATAACCAATTAAAAGCTCATTTGGTTGAGCATATTTGGCATAAATTTGGAAGAAATGAAAACTAAAATCAAATTGCTTGTGATATTCATCATGCTTTTATATGTTTTTCATTCATTTTATATTTTAACGCATTGTAATATATGTTTAATATTTGATATATTAATTTGATTTTTATTTTTGGCAAATCTTTAAAAAATTAGTTTTTTATTATTATTTTTTGAGTCTCACCATTAAACTCATAAAAATTTGTCAAAATAAATTGAGTCTCAAACGATAAATTAATATTAAATTTATTATTAAACAATTAATTAAAGATTTCTTGGTATATCACCACTAAGCATGCTCTTATAATGGGCCAATAGAAATAGAAGTAAATTGCATTTTTCATAAAAAATTGGTATATATGTTTTAGGACCATTAATTGATGAGCTCCAGAGTTAAGACTTTGAATCACTTTTCTATCTAATAATCTTTCTACATATGTATGCTTTCAAGATTAAATCAATTGCAAACAAAATTTAAAAACAAAAAACGACAAAAGGAAAATTTGAGAAAACAAAAAAGAAAGAGTTGCAGAGCTGCGTCGTAAATCTCTACAACAACAATTTTTTATACATAAAGCTTCCAAATATGATTTACAAGTTTGTACAGAGTATAATGTATAAGACCTTTGTGTCCCTTTCTCTCCTCTTCCCACAACAACCCAGGAGGAGAACAGTGGAGTGAAGTCTAGATGTAAGTGTTGTGTATTGTAAGGGGACGTAAAATATCTCGAGAGATCTCTTAAAATGGAAGTTGTTGAGTGTTTTGTCATGAAACTAACTGAGAGCACGGCATTTTTATGGGTGAGAATACAACGGTGAGCCTAGCGTGGTCTGAGAGAGAGTAATTCTTCGGCCAAATTCCTTTTTCTACTTCAGGAGGAAACAAAACTGCGTTCTTTACACTGAAACCAACTGTTTGTTCCGGGTTACCTTTTGCTTCTCTGTCCTCTGCATCTCTCTGTTCTGACCAGGGTTGGTTCCAAATTCTTTGCTGCAATGAGTTACGTACGTTAGCAGATAAGCAACATGTGTATATTGTGTGTAATTCAAGGCTTTTAGAAGTTAATGGCATGACCAAATCTCTGAATCTAGATGTTCACAGGTGTTTATGTTCACCGACTGTAACTCAAAGTACAACTAGAAACTCCCTGAGTTATACTGAAGAAGATTAAGAGAGAGTAGCCTAACGAAAAAACACTACCTGAAACTCCTTGTAATCTAGAAGGCCGTTTCCATCAATGTCAGCTTGAATCCACAGATCTTTAATCTCTTTTGTCGTGAGTCCATTGCAATGACCTGTTAAATTTAGCTGTATAGAGAACGAGAAGGAAATTAAGAAAGAATGAACTCCGTGAACATTCATTCAGTTGAAGAAAGCAGTAATAAGAATGAGTAACTGCGTTACAGATTCTATATACCTGCCGAAGAGTCTCACAGAAACCCATGAATGTAATGTGGTCACCATCATTGTCGGTTTTTAGAAAAGCAAAAGCATCTTCAGCTGTTAGTGAAGCTCTTCTCAGTAGATACTGAAAATCAAAATGCTCTGATGTTACAGTGAGAATCATTCATTGAAGAATTCTTCTTCGTCATTATCATCTAACTTTTATGTTCAACCATTTCAGGATAAACACGTAAAATCCTAGTTTGGATGATGTAATATCAATTTAGACAACGGAATGCAGAAAGAGATGAAAACTTATGATAAGACACCATTTTGAGGAGAGTCTCACCCTGAACATGCCAAAAACTGCTTCACTCCAACTTGTTTTTAGCAACTTTCTATACCGATTTGGATTAAGAAGCCAAATGAAATCGACAGCACATATGTTGCCGCGATGATTCCGGTGGCTTACCCACTGTTAAACCAAAGATAATAACAGTTTCAGAACCCTGATCCCCAATTTAAAACATCAAAAATATCTACAGCATACCCAAAAGTATTCTCCATATGAAGAAAGACAGTGACCTTGTGAGCATCTGAATCTGTGTACCGATGAGCAGTGTCGTACGACGACACAAAACCCTGTGACCTGAGAAACTTGTAGACATGTCCTCGCTTACTTCCGTTCCAATCTCTGCCACGACAACACAGATGGAGCCAAATAGACGGATATTTAGTAAAATTTTCTCACATGTTACTCATGAAAATATATGTAATTCAGAGAAGGTAAGTTACCCGCAAAGTATAATAGGCATGGGACTGAGATTGACTTCTTTCTGATAAGATTCTACATATTGAAGAATCTTATATACCTAATTAAAAGAAAAGACATTGTTTAGAAAGATGCAAAATCAGCTTAAGTATAAGAATTCAAGAAGGAAGTCAACCTGCTGCAATCTGACTATGGAGAGTGTTGAATCATGAGGAAACAGCAAATGAGTATTGACAATCAAAACTTCTTGATGAGCATCGTACTGAGAGTAAGGAGGAACTAATTCTACGTGAAGCAATTGCGCGACTCGGTCACCACAATCGTTGAAAAGTAAATCCCTCGAATTCACAACTCTAAAATAGTCTTTATGAACAGCCGTAAGCAGACCTATTATTACCAAATCACAAAGAAAGAAAGAAAAACATGAAAACGGAGAATATCAACATCAAAACCA